>JABSTQ010009663.1:0-279908 GCA_013358835.2 Ixodes persulcatus | reverse complement strand
AAAGCTCAACCGAGAAATGTTTTCGTCCTCGTGGGTGTCCTACTGCGTGCCATGCACAAGCCGGCTTATGAGGGCACAGATTGTAGTATGTTAACAAATGGCAAGAAAAATGTTTCAATGCCTACACTCTTCCCTGTCAAATACAACATGGAATTATAGGAGGTGACTTGATTGTAGCGCTTTTAGTCAGAGCGGTCAGTGCACAGCTTGAGCAAAGTGGTAACGCTGTCAAGAGATTAAAGGCCCAAATAAAACAAAAATAAACAGGAAAATCTACCACCCAAGCTAAAGAAAGAAGAAAAAATGTTTAGCCATCTGGAATTTTAAAAGACCGATGTGTCTTTGTACTTTTGTAATCTCCTATTTCGCTTGGAGAAGTATATTCCACACACAAACACATTTGGTCAGGCATTAAAGAAATGGACCTGACTTAGTGTGTAACTGTGCTAACTTGCCTAAACTTTTCAGTTTTCCTGGCAAAGCTCAACCGAGAAATGTTTTCGTCCTCGTGGGTGTCCTACTGCGTGCCATGCACAAGCCGGCTTATGAGGGCACAGATTGTAGTATGTTAACAAATGGCAATAAAAATGTTTCAGATGCCTACACTCTTCCCTGTCAAATACAACATGGAATTATAGGAGGTGACTTGATTGTAGCGCTCTTAGTCAGAGCGGTCAGTGCACAGCTTGAGCAAAGTGTAACCGCTGTCAAGAGATTAAAGGCCCAAATAAAACAAAAATAAACAGGAAAATCTACCACCCAAGCTAAAGAAAGAAGAAAAAATGTTTCGCCATCTGGAATTTTAAAAGACCGATGTGTCTTTGTACTTTTGTAATCTCCTATTTCGCTTGGAGAAGTATATTCCACACACAAACACATTTGGTCAGGCATTAAAGAAATGGACCTGACTTAGTGTGTAACTGTGCTTGCCTAAACTTTTCAGTTTTCCTGGCAAAGCTCAACCGAGAAATGTTTTCGTCTTCGTGGGTGTCCTACTGCGTGCCATGCACAAGCCGGCTTATGAGGGCACAGATTGTAGTATGTTAACAATGGCAAGAAAAATGTTTCGATGCCTACACTCTTCCCTGTCAAATACAACATGGAATTATAGGAGGTGACTTGATTGTAGCGCTTTTAGTCAGAGCGGTCAGTGCACAGCTTGAGCAAAGTGGTAACGCTGTCAAGAGATTAAAGGCCCAAATAAAACAAAAATAAACAGGAAAATCTACCACCCAAGCTAAAGAAAGAAGAAAAAATGTTTAGCCATCTGGAATTTTAAAAGACCGATGTGTCTTTGTACTTTTGTAATCTCCTATTTCGCTTGGAGAAGTATATTCCACACACAAACACATTTGGTCAGGCATTAAAGAAATGGACCTGACTTAGTGTGTAACTGTGCTAACTTGCCTAAACTTTTCAGTTTTCCTGGCAAAGCTCAACCGAGAAATGTTTTCGTCCTCGTGGGTGTCCTACTGCGTGCCATGCACAAGCCGGCTTATGAGGGCACAGATTGTAGTATGTTAACAAATGGCAAGAAAAATGTTTCGATGCCTACACTCTTCCCTGTCAAATACAACACGGAATTATAGGAGGTGACTTGATTGTAGCGCTTTTAGTCAGAGCGGTCAGTGCACAGCTTGAGCAAAGTGGTAACGCTGTCAAGAGATTAAAGGCCCAAATAAAACAAAAATAAACAGGAAAATCTACCACCCAAGCTAAAGAAAGAAGAAAAAATGTTTAGCTATCTGGAATTTTAAAAGACCGATGTGTCTTTGTACTTTTGTAATCTCCTATTTCGCTTGGAGAAGTATATTCCACACACAAACACATTTGGTCAGGCATTAAAGAAATGGACCTGACTTAGTGTGTAACTGTGCTAAACTTGCCTAAACTTTTCAGTTTTCCTGGCAAAGCTCAACCGAGAAATGTTTTCGTCCTCGTGGGTGTCCTACTGCGTGCCATGCACAAGCCGGCTTATGAGGTCACAGATTGTAGTATGTTAACAAATGGCAAGAAAAATGTTTCGATGCCTACACTCTTCCCTGTCAAATACAACACGGAATTATAGGAGGTGACTTGATTGTAGCGCTTTTAGTCAGAGCGGTCAGTGCACAGCTTGAGCAAAGTGGTAACGCTGTCAAGAGATTAAAGGCCCAAATAAACAAAAATAAACAGGAAAATCTACCACCCAAGCTAAAGAAAGAAGAAAAATGTTTCGCCATCTGGAATTTTAAAAGACCGATGTGTCTTTGTACTTTTGTAATCTCCTATTTCGCTTGGAGAAGTATATTCCACACACAAACACATTTGGTCAGGCATTAAAGGAAATGGACCTGACTTAGTGTGTAAACTGTGCTAACTTGCCTAAACTTTTCAGTTTTCCTGGCAAAGCTCAACCGAGAAATGTTTTCGTCCTCGTGGGTGTCCTACTGCGTGCCATGCACAAGCCGGCTTATGAGGGCACAGATTGTAGTATGTTAACAAATGGCAAGAAAAATGTTCGATGCCTACACTCTTCCCTGTCAATACAAACATGGAATTATAGGAGGTGACTTGATTGTAGCGCTTTTAGTCAGAGCGGTCAGTGCACAGCTTGAGCAAAGTGGTAACGCTGTCAAGAGATTAAAGGCCCAAATAAAACAAAAATAAACAGGAAAATCTACCACCCAAGCTAAAGAAAGAAGAAAAAATGTTTAGCCATCTGGAATTTTAAAAGACCGATGTGTCTTTGTACTTTTGTAATCTCCTATTTCGCTTGGAGAAGTATATTCCACACACAACACATTTGGTCAGGCATTAAAGAAATGGACCTGACTTAGTGTGTAACTGTGCTAACTTGCCTAAACTTTTCAGTTTTCCTGGCAAAGCTCAACCGAGAAATGTTTTCGTCCTCGTGGGTGTCCTACTGCGTGCCATGCACAAGCCGGCTTATGAGGGCACAGATTGTAGTATGTTAACAAATGGCAATAAAAATGTTTCAATGCCTACACTCTTCCCTGTCAAATACAACATGGAATTATAGGAGGTGACTTGATTGTAGCGCTTTTAGTCAGAGCGGTCAGTGCACAGCTTGAGCAAAGTGGTAACGCTGTCAAGAGATTAAAGGCCCAAATAAAACAAAAATAAACAGGAAAATCTACCACCCAAGCTAAAGAAAGAAGAAAAAATGTTTAGCCATCTGGAATTTTAAAAGACCGATGTGTCTTTGTACTTTTGTAATCTCCTATTTCGCTTGGAGAAGTATATTCCACACACAAACACATTTGGTCAGGCATTAAAGAAATGGACCTGACTTAGTGTGTAACTGTGCTAACTTGCCTAAACTTTTCAGTTTTCCTGGCAAAGCTCAACCGAGAAATGTTTTCGTCCTCGTGGGTGTCCTACTGCGTGCCATGCACAAGCCGGCTTATGAGGGCACAGATTGTAGTATGTTAACTACAAATGACATTAGTTGGGTAGATCTATAGTAGGTGACAAGTCAACAACGAAGAGGAAGCTCCTCCCACCCCTTTCCACTTCAGCGGAGCGTACGATGGAGAGGAGGTCGCCTCCTCTTCAGCGTTCGCTCTACTAAAGTGGAAAGAGGTAGGAGGAGCTTCCACTTCGTTCTTGACCTGTCTCCGACTATAGTGCAGCACAAGCCCTCAGAGATGTAAAGCAACACAGATTCATTCTCTAATAGGTCTGAACATTACTATAGCATTTGCATTCATTCTCAGAGTGTTACAATCTACCTTTATTTGTGTGGTAGGACTGGTTCTACGAGCAAACACTGTGCTTTCTCATTTTCTACGAGCAAACGTTCGGCCTTTTTTACATTATGCTTGAGCCAGTTAGTGCTCAGCAACAAATCATATAGCCTAAGTCGTATAGCTTAAAGGGACACTGACGGGGTATTTATGCTCGCCGAGGTTTTTATTTGAATGTGACCGACAAGAGCCCAACTACCCAGAACAGAATTTGCAGCTCGAAATTCGTATTCTTTCCACCCGAAAACTGCCGATCGAGAACTGGCCGGTTTGAGGCGTGCTCACTCTCTTTTCCACGATCACGTGCCGTTCGAACTGATGCATACCAAATATCTTCAAAGTCGTGGGTCACATCTAAGGCACACATTCAATAATAAATATAAAAAAGAATATGAACTCCATTTTTTGTGGCTTTAAAGAAGCTGCAAATCTGTTGATGAAAAACAATTGTTGCACAGATCTCGGGAAGTAGATGTACACCCGCCGGCGATATGAAGGTGAACGCCGGACCGTCAACCGGTCCGAGCTATCAGCGCCATGACGCGGCTGCCGTGGCGGCTCGATTTCTTATCGCGCTCTTCGCCGAGATTAAGCGCTTGGTTCGAGCGCTGTTTTCAGATCTGCTGCTAATCCCTGCAGAAAGCGTGGAAGTGGGTTTCGATTTCGGCATCTCTTCTTGTGGGCGTGGCTAATATTACATCGTTGCAAATGCGACGCAGTTGCTGACATATCACACAAATGAAAGAATATTGTGTTCTTTTTAAGAAGCGGAAAGTATAAGTTACTTTTTTATTTGTTCCGCAGCCTTCCGGATTAGCACATATCACAACAAAAAACTACTAAATCACATTGTCTACCGATAGAGTCTGAAAGGCTCCTTCCCTGATCCTCGCGCTTTCTGCGGGGAGTAGCAGCAGCGCTAGCGCTGAGAACAGCGCTCGATCCAACGCTTAATCTCGTCGAAGCGCACGATAAGAAAGCAAGTCGCCACAGCAGCCGCATCATGGCGCTGATAGCACGGAGCCGTCGACAGTCCGGCGTTCACCTTCATATCGCCTGCGGGTGTACACGTCATTCTCAATATGGCGACGTACCGTAGGCTGGACAACGCCATGACGGCGCATGACGGACCAACGTTGCGACGGACGTGGGACTGCTACTTCAAAACTGTGGTTCGTGGTACCGGCCAATTGATCTTCAAGCACAGAACAGCGAGGGGAAAGGATATAAGTGTGAAACAATCGCACGACGAACGGTTCAAGCAATGTCCTCATTGTCGTCATCTGCTTCAAGCGCCCGAGAAGTGAAGGAACGGAAAAAACTGGGTAGAGAGCGATAGCCACATGACTTCCGGCAACTGTCTCTTCCGAGCCCCCGTGCACATGTTTCGGTATTGGTTTCAAGCAGTTTCGTTTTTTTACTTAATTAAAAATATATATGACTCTGTAGCAAAATAATGATTGGGCAGTTCTTAACCGTACTAAATAGCCTGGCAAAAAATAAAAAAAATATATGGGGGGGGGGGGGGGGGAGGGAGGGTCAGTGTCCCTTTAAACGCTGAGCAACAGATCTCATTGCTTAAACTGATGCCCGAGGTAAGTATATAGTGAATTTTACCTTTACGCTCACTGAACAATTTGCCGTAAAAATCTGTGTCTGCACATAGCAAGCTGAAATTTTTATTAAAGCTGTATTTCAGTGGTCCCTAAGAAATTTCAAGGTACAGTGCCGTTCCCATGAAAACTAAAAACAACATCCTTGAGAATTTCAACAATGGGATGCAATGCAGACGACCGTGTCACATTAAGAGTGCCTAGTGTCTGGAGCTTCTATTAAAGGGTGGTGCAGCGTGTCCCAATTAAAAAATGCCATCACAATGATGGCTGATCAACTGAAAATAATGTTCACATACTCTAATTTTCCCCTAAAATTAATCATGTGCAGCAAAGTCAACATCGGAACTAACAGAAATAATTTACAAATGTGAACTTGCAAACCTGCCAAAGACGAATTGATTAGTACTTGTAGTGCCACACAACATATGCAATGCCGTGTTGCACACAATTTTTTTTTCTTCTTTTATTCAGATACAAGACTTTAGCAACTAAAGGCTCAACAGATTGAAAACGTAACTTGCAGAATAAATGGCAGGAATGAAAACGGTGAAGACACGATGGAAGACATGCAGCCTCCCGTGTTCATTACTTCCGATGCTTTCCATTATTTATTCTTGTAACGCACTCCTTCATCGAGCAAGTTGCAGACAGTAGCGGGCCATACCTTGTTCTCTGTTACTTTCACATGGCAAAATGCCGACCAGTAAAAAAGAAAAGCTGCCACTACATCTATCTCAAAGATATTGTGTTTTTGTTTTTTAACCACGAGTTTGTCATCGGGATTTAGTGCTCCCACGAGGTCTCCCTTCCAAACACTGTTTTAGTCCCAAGTCTTCAGCGCTTCGACGGGAACAGGCCTGGTATTCAGCATGGCTGAAAGGCAGCAATCGAGGCTCAGTGTAAAGAATTTCGTGAGCTTTCCATTGACAACAATTATTTAAAGTTAAAAACGCAAAACGACGAGCCTGCCGCATTGCCCAGAATAGTTTGCTTTGCGTATCATCTGAGTGCTTGAAGCGTGCAAGCGCAGCAAATGCCATCTGACGTGCCGCTGTTCCGTTTACGCCAAGTACACCAATTGCGCCGCACACCTGTTCAACAGTTGTCCGCTTGGCCGATGCGTGCGACGAACAGATGATGTGCGGGTAGCCGTTGGACACCAGGTCGGCCACGCTCTTGTGATGTCCGTTGGCCAGAAGCCTGCAAGGCTTCCATCCGACGGTCCGCGACCCGCCGGAGTCGTCGGTGTCTCCCGGCGCATCTTTGACGACCCCTTCGGCGGAGACGGTCTCGCACAGCGGACAGTCTAGCCGCTTCCCGCTGGACCGGTAGTCCGCGCTCGCGGCGTACGACCGCAGTTCCATGGCCGCGGGCTCAGGGTGAGGATGCACCGCCGGCTGACCACAACGCAGGATGTGCCGCCGATGTTTGCCTCTGCGATCTCCCCGGAAGGTACGCACGCAGCGCTCGCCGTCTCCAATGCATCGGCAATCGGAGCACTCCGGACAAGCCGCATCCAGCCCGTCACTTGTATCTGATCGGATTCGAGATGGCCGGGCTATCCGGTATGATTTCTCCAAGCGCTCACGCTTTTCCCGTCACAGAAAGTCTCCAAGAGTGAGTCCCGGGGTACTACGCGTGACAGGCCACAAGTCATGTTGGTTGGCTAGCTGTCCGCGGCCGTCGGCCGTGTCACGCTTAAAAAATGCCACAGGTACCGCTGGCGCTCTAGGCGCTCTCGAAGTTAGTATCGACAGCCCCGGAAAGATGGCACTGCTAGCACTAGGTGTTTTTTATTTATTTTATGGTTTGGTTTGTTTCGTTGGCTTCTAGACATTTAACGCAGGGAAATTCTAGGCCTAAGGTTCTTTTAATGGTGTAATTTCACAGCATCTTGCCGTATTTTAGGCTTTTGTAAAGGCAAGACGACCTACTTGCCTGCAAGGCACGTCAACACACCTAGTAAATCTCCAACTAGGGGAGAAGTGGACCACCACAGATAACTCACGTCTACGAGTTCGTGACGTCACGACGTGATGCTGGCCGCCATCTTGTTTGCTTTGGCTCCCAGCTGCCGGTGGTGCGCGTGTTCTTACTTAAATTAGAACGTAAATAAACGCCCAGAAGCAGATTGAGCACGTGAAATGAACTTGAACAAGGACGCCCTTTTGGACGAGTTAACGGGTAAGTGGACGTGAAATGCGCGTAGAGTTAATTGAGTTCGCAAATCCGCTGCTGTCATTTCCATGTTGACCGACCCACAAAACAGCAGCGATGCATGACCTGAGTTTGCTCGTGTGAGGTCCTCCTCTGAATAGCTCGATGACTAGCGTCACCCTTCGGTGATGCGTGAGCTTTTTGGTTCAATTCTGCACACAATTGGTGCTTCACTGAGTCCCTCCCTCCCAAAAATGGCACTTATCTTCCCACACTTTTTTTTATTTTTATTGACAAGACTTCGCAAGTCAAAAACCCGCGGAGATTCCGACTTCGCTGGACGAGTACTTGGGCAATGTGGCGAAGACTGGGGACACGTTGTAAGTCGCTATTTTTAATCGACTGTGTAAGAGACTGGAAGCTTTCTTTCTCTTACAAATTGAGTAAATGAAAATAAACCCGGAAGGAAAGAATAGAAAAAGGGAACTTGAGCGTTCTCTTCCCTGCGTAGGTTTCCATGGCAGAACCTCAAACCTCTGCTGTGTCGAAAGTTGGAGCTTGTGATGAACGAGTTCTACAAGCAGTACCCTACGGACGACCTTCCCGCCCTACCCAACGTGGAGCCGTTCAAATACGAAGACATGAAGGCCAAGATCCTAGAGTCCATCAACTGCTTCACCAGGTTTGTGTCTTGCACTGGGCGAGCCTTTTTTCTTTTTTGGACTTTTGAGGAAGCTTGAAGGTCTTTGATCGTGTTAGAGATCGATAACGAGGCAGCTTTTGCATTGATGAATGGTATGGTACTACAGCAAAAGAAAGTTTACTCGAGTTAGGTTGAAGGTTGTCAAGAAACAGCAAGGCGGTGGATGCAATGCTGTTGACCACATGGGTACAAACAGGGCTTTGACAGACAATTTGGGTGCAAGGGCTGCCGTACTGAACAACCCTATTCACTTTTCGTTTGCAACCAGTTCATGTGGCGGGGAAAGCGTTGCCTACATTTTGGCTTTGTTTCTTAAAGCACTGCATCCACAAGTTTTCCGGGATTTCAAGTTCTTGCATTTGAAAAGCTGTTTTTTTTTTTTTTTTAAATCTATGTTTTGTTATTTGTTTGTTTTTTCGGTAAAATTATTCCTCGCTTTATACGTGAGAGGGAGGGCTGCTGGAAAGTGAGTGACAAGACGCAATGCAAACCGCTTATGAATGATTGAAGAGGTCATGAAAAGAAGACGTATCTGCCCTGATCTTAATTTTCTTATATTCATTACACCTCAGAGATGTTGTATCCTAAGTGTTACAGCGAAACATTGGGCCTGACTCCCAGGAGGAGGGGAAAGAATGGGACGGACACTATAAATTTCCAAGCTTTGTGTTGTCCATCCCATTTTTTCCCCCACTCCTGGGTTACCATGTTACTATTAAACCAGATCACTTGCATTCTTGCTTTAGATTGTGCCTGCATTTTATAACCCATTCGCTTCCGAAGCCGGCAATCCGCCGGCCTCCGCGGCAGGGGTCAAAGTCCACAAAGCCGACAATTCGCCGGTCTCCATTAAAATGTTTGTTTTAAAAATATGCCGATAGGAGGTGCCATTATTGCAGCACTTGTGTTTTGCTTTGTACTTCTGGCACCAGGTGGTACTTCACATTCTATATTTTTAATTGCATTTAGGAGTAAAAAAAAAAAATGAAAATTGTGGTTAGTGTTTTCAAAGATGAGTCTTTACACTGGCGCCGATGTCAAAGAGGCGACCCTTGTGCAGCAGTCCGGAGGCTTTATCTCGCCTCTTCCAGGTACATGTGTGGGGGCGCAGATATGTTGCGCGTTTTTGCCAGGGGGAGCAGGATTGCTAGTGCACAGATGCGCTCCGATAAGAAACCAAAACCTAGAAATGCATCCAAATCGAGAATCTTTTTGGAAGGCGTCGATCCTCCCTTTTTCTGGAGAGTGCTTAGAAATTCGCTGCAAAAATGGAGGGACTGATTTCCCTTTTTCTGAAGAGTGCTTGAGTGCTTAGAAATTTGGTGCAGAACTAATCCTCCCTTTTCTGGACAGTGCTTGAGCACTTAAAAATTTGCTGCAGGACTAACCCTCCCTGCTTCTAGACAGTGCTTCTGTGCTTAGAAATTGGCTACATGACTGATCTTCCCTGTTTCTGGTCAGTGCTTGAGTGTCTAGAAATTTGCAGCAGGACTGATCCTCCTTGTTTGTGGACAGTGCACCATTCACGATCCAGCGGCTGTGTGAGCTTGTGGTGGACCCCAGGAAGCACTACAGACGCACGGACAAGTTCATGCGAGGACTGGAGAAGAATGTGCTGGTGGTGAGCACTGTGGAGCCCAAGTCAGCCGTGTGAGTGGCAATCCACTACCGCTCTTTCGGACAGCCCAAGTCGGGGCCAACAGTTAGAGACGGATGGCAGGTTTCCTAGTGGTTTTCTTTTGGACAAGGGTCGTAGGGTTCTCAGGAGCTCCAGTGGTCCCTGAAGCTCCACGAATACGTCCAGGGACCCTAAAAACTCCAGAAGTGTCACCAGGGGTACCTGAAACCCTAGGGACGAATGAAATCAAGGAGTACTTCCAGGGATATGTCGAACTCTAGTTGAAGCACTGCTGAACCAGGGACTGGTGCATCAATATTGTGACAAGGAACTGAAGAGCTAAGAAAACTAAAGGTTTCATGAGGAAAAATTTTGACTACAAATTAAACAGTGCTTCAGTTATACCTAGGGTTCAATGTTTACAGATAAAACTGGAAAAGTTCAAGGGATACTTGCCGGTGAAGTTTTCGTCAAAACAGATTTATCCGAAAAACACAAATTTTCAAAGTACCAAGGCTAAGAAACGGAATAAAAAAGATGGCATGGCCGTATATTTTTGTTGCTTTGCTCGGTAAGAATGCAGGGTCAGAGGTCCTGAGCAGAGGTCACTTGAGGTTCCTTTGAAACATTGTACGATTGACAGAAGGGAGGTTTATCTCGTACACTTTGATTAGGGACAACAGTTCATTGTATTTCCGGGACAGAACAAGAGCCAGTTTCTATGTGTGATAGTGCTTGCCATTGTTAGGGTTTTGAGTTCAGACCATATCATTTCTGCTTTTTGCAGAGAGGAGGGGTAGTGCTTTCATAACGATGGAATATAATCTCATTAAGGGCAGCCGTCAATTTTCTTCTTTTTTTAGATTATTTGGCATACTTAGGCACTTTAAAAGAATTGGTTTTTGTTGTTCAGCACGAAAATAGTGCTATCTGCTGAAAAAAAAAAAAATTATCTTTGTTGTACGGATAAAGTCAGTGTACACAGACTGTGTTTTTACGGCATTCCTTTGAGCTTGTGGCAAAGTTCCCAGTTATTTATTTATTTCATTTGCTTATACAGATAGAAATTGGGGGAGAGGACGGGATGAGAGTGTATGGGGACATGGAAGCACAGAACCCTGCTTGGAATGATTAGTGGATAGATGCAAAGCTAGCTGCTTTTGGCTCTACTCACCGTTTGGACACGACGGAACGCCGGCGTTTGCATTCGACTGGTGAGTCGACGGGTTGTTTCCTCTTCTCAAGTCTCACCTCTGGCGCAGCGGTAAAGCGTTGGCCTCCTAATCCTGGGGTCGTGGGTTCGATCCCCGTCAGGTCACATTTAGAAGTTTGTTCTTTCTTCTCAATCATGCATTCTTTTGTACAGATTGTCCTCCGAAGTATGCAATACACATTTCGTAACGGTCTTTGTCGCGTTCCGTCGCCTTTCCCGCTGGGGTCCCATCCCTAAATAGATTGTGCGTTAAAAGATTGAGGCTGAATCGATTTGGTCGGTTCCAGCGCGGCTCAGGACACGTCCGTAGGAGCGGTCCCGATGGTAAATGGCCTACCCGGCGTCGAAGACAACGGGATCAACGGCCACCTGGCCGACTCGACGGACGACATTGCGGGCCCCCATTCAGAGCCAGAGGTCAGCGACCCCGTCCCTGACGGAAAGGCGGAGCCAGAGTCCAGCACGGCCTCCGTCGTGGAGGTCCAGGCTCCGAACGACGAGGCGTCCGCAGGTCAGAAGACGCCGCCTTTTGATGGTCGAAGCGCACAGCTCCGCTTGCAGCGTGCTACGGTTTCTTTAGTAATTTATTTAGAATATACGGCTGGCCTTTCGAAAAGGCCCCTGCAGGTGCGGGATACGAGGGAAAGCAGAGGGCCTTAGAGAAATGTATTACAACGAGAAATGTATTTCATTTAGCATACCATGCTCCGATGAACAGGCGCATTAAAAAGAAACACGAAGTAACAATGTGATTACCGTAAAATCCCGTAAGGACGCCCTCCCCCGTTTTTCTGGCTAAATATCCGCAACATAAAAATTACGAAACATCGCCCACCCCCCGACTCCCACCGGGCTCGCGTGATGTCCGACGGGAATTTCATTGAGTGCGCGATCCACGGTACCGTTCTGTGAATCACGTAGACACACCGTAGAGGTACCGTCTTACAAGCTTGTTTGTAGTGGGTTCCCGCATATTTGTCCGCAATTTTTGCACGCGATAACATTTCCTGTAACGCGCCAGTTGTTCCCGCACGCCGGCGATCTGTGGCATTGGTTCCCGTAGCGCTCCAGTTTGTCGCGGATTCCCACACTTTGTCCGCGTTCTGCACGCTCAATACCGGTTCGAGTTTGCGGCAGGTTCCCGCGGGTCCGTCCAAACGTGAATCTGCCGTGTCCTCATCCTTTGGCATCTAGCACGCGACGCGAGAGTTCGTGGCGAATTCCCGCGCGGTAATTGCGTCGTAAAATGCGAATTCATTTCGTCCGCGATCCGCGGTATCGGTTGCCACGTCACGTGGTTTGTAGCGGGTGCCCCGGTATTTACCACTAATCTTTTATAAATTTTCTCCGTCCCCAAAGATAACTCATCCCGCATTTTTCACCGTTTTTCTGATCATTTTGGGTGGGCGTTCTTACGGGACTCTACGGTACGCCGTTAGCATGGGCAACTTCTGACCACCGCCGACGGGAGGACTGCACATTCCGCGAGGGCCACCGCAGGTAGAAGGTCTGCAGTAGCGCCATTGCCAGCATGTTTTTGCCAGCGTACCGTCGCTAGCGTCCGAATATTTGCTCAACCCTACACTGATAAGAAAATGAGCCGACTTTTTGCCTTCCAACGCGAGGCAGGACACAATCAGACTTGTACGATACTCATTACAGGCAATCAAATTACTCATAATCAGTTACCTTTTAGAGTAATTTTTGTAATCATTTTAATACATTTATTAAGAAGTAATCGTGAGAGTAATCTGTACTTTTGGAAATACTAAAATTTCTCACTATTGTTCCCTTCCCTTCCTAATTGCACCCTTTGTTTGTACGAGTTTCTTACGGAGGAATCCTCGAAGGAAGTCTTCGACAGGAGGATGGTTTAGCAAAATTGACAGATTAAGGAGTTGAGTAGCTTATAGTTTGGTTATTCTAACCCAATAAGGGACAGTAGGAAAATCCCGTTTTCAAGCAGGCAGAAAACATTTCTTGTTTCGATAATCTGAAGTAATCAGAAAAGCAACGGTCACTTTTTTAAGTGACTGCCATTACTCGTTTACTCGAGTAGTCCAATATGTAATAAATCAGATTATTGTTTTATAAAAATAAAAGCAGGTTTCCAAACTTGTTTATCGGCTATGCTCATGGACTTACTTAGGCTGGGCTCTCTTTTATCAAAAAGAAGAGAAGATTTTTAAAAATAATTGAAAACTTTATTTGGTTCTGAGAGGAGTGTACCCGGTTAGGTGACGTACAATTTAATTTATTTGGCTCATTCGATTTGATTGATTTGATTTGTCATTTATCGTTTATTTTCTTTTATTGGTTAGATTTGACTTACGCGATTTTATTAATTTGATTGGGTTAATTTTTGGGGTATCTTATTGTTTGCAGGAGACCGGCCGCCAGGCACCGACGAGGGCGAGGAAGTATCGGAAAAAATGGAAGTCGCAGAAGAGGAGAAGCCGTCGTCTTCCACAGAGGGAGTCACGTGCAAAGTAGCGGAAGAACCGAAAGCGTCGTCAAAACTCGCGGAAGTCTCGGCTCCAGCCGAAGACGCGGCCGTCGAAAAACCTACGTCTCCGGCAGCCGAAGAGCCCGCTGCGCACGCGCCGTCGCCGGTAGTTGCAGTCCACGCGGCACACACGGACGCAGAACCAAAGCCTGTTAAAGAGGAAGTCGCTCCCACGAAAGCGAGCGACGAAAAAGAGGTGAGCGTCGAGGCAGAGGAAGCGGAGGCGACTCCGGCAGAACCCGAGATCGCGGCGGAAGATGCCCAGGTTACGTCGGAGTCGACTTTGAGTTCCGCGACGGCGGACTCGAGCGACGGCGAGTCGAGTGCTTCCCTCGACGGCCCGTCGGAGGAGACGGCCGAACCACCCCTCAAGAAGTTCCACCCGGAGCCAGAGAGCGGCCCCGCGGAAGAACCGCCGTCGTCGTCTGCCGCCGCGACGGAGGACTGCATCGCGGAGAAAGAAGTTGCGGTGAGACTCGCGTCAAGGGACATTTAAAGTGATTGCTTTATACGAGAACCCTACACTGGCTTTGCTCGCTCATAATATTGGTTGTGCTGTAGCGAGGCGTTGGGAAAGAGTGTTGGCAACTCAAAAGAAATGGAACCCAAGCGGGAGTGTGCAAGTTGAAAGAGACACGGGGAGACAACATCGGGAACAGTAATGTAGCGAGACATAAAAACAATGTGGTGCAATCCATCTACAACGATAATGAGAAAGCAGAAAATAGGATCGTTACAACCGATTATTGTTGTACCTAGACTGGCCTTGAAAAGTGCCCGAAATAATACCCCGTGCCACAGGGTGGAGAGAGTTACTCGGCGATGTAACGAACCTAGTCGCGTCGTACAACATCGGCTTTAAAATAATTGTTTTCTTTATTTAGTAATTTATACGAACGAGCATTTGATAGATTGTGCATAAGAGGCAGGATATCGACGCTTCGTACGCAACTCTGATGTACTTCGTATCGAGTTGCCACTCATGTGCCGCCCACAGCCTTGTCGCAAGTACAAATCGACCAGTAAGCGAATTGTGAGAACACCTTGAATGTGAATTGGAGACAGACAATCGTCAATGGTGACGCTGATGATGTCCTTGACGTCGTCGTAAATTCCCTCGTCGCCGTCGTTGTGGCCGCCTTTGGTGACGGCGGCAGCGGCGATTGAGATTGTTCAACCGCGACGCTGCCACGGGGCGGCACAAGTGGCACGCGGGAAGAGCTCGTAGATTTGAACGAGACTTTGGGCTTCTTTAAACCTCGACGCAAATGTTTCGGTACGCTTTTGTTTCATCTCCACCGAAACTGCCAAGGCTCACGTTTTCACTGCGTCCATTTTGCCGGCACCACCTTCAAAATGTGCCGACCGATGCCGATGATATTTGTCGGCTTCGGGCCGCTCGCACCCACGGTGAATTTTAATACACATCCGTATGGCATAGTTATGTGGCAAGTTGGGTGTCGTTTGTTTGGCAGTTCTTTTTATTGTGAATTTCATTTTTTGCCCGATTTCTTAGAAATATTTTTTAATCACCACATTTATGATTTTTGTAGCCAATATGCCTAATATATTTAGTTTATTTTTACATAAACCCAATGCAAAGGCACATGGTTCTCTAGTAACTGATCGTTAAGTGGTACATCGTTATATGCAGTATCGTTGTAAGTGGTTTGCACTGTATATCGCCTAAAAGAGAAACAAATGTTTTGCAAAATATTTTTATCATGCATTGTTAACTTACTCTCTTCTGCCAAATTATTCTCCTTACCTACACTATAACATGCCCCAATTTCTCCCTTAAGTTTGCCACTTGTCACCTTGCACTGGAAGTTTCACAAAATTCAATTGTCGGTAAAATCCCGTGTGAACACTTTTCCCCAGAGAGATTGCCCATCCCGTATTTCGAGCTAAATATTCATAGGCTAAAAATTTCGAAGCATCGCCCACCCCCGATTTCCAGCAGACATTGCGGGATCGCAACGGCACAATCTGCGGTTGCGATCGCTACGAACTCCTGTGACACGAGAGTTTGTAGCGAGTTCCTGCGTGTTTATCGCAACCTGAAATGCGAACCCACCCTTTCCCCAATTTGCGATATCAGTTCCCGCTTTATTTATTATTTATTTATTTACACATACTGCAGCCGCGTTGGGGTATTGCAGGGTGGGCACTATAAAGAAAAGTGTAATCGTACGTAGATAAAAAAAAATACAACATAAACGTCAATTGCTGCGATTGATAGCAGGTGCCGCGGCGTTTATTGCTTATTTCTGACAAACTTTTGCTGTCTCGTTCCCAAAGATCGCCCACCCAATATTTTTCACCATTTATCTCTTCAAAATGGGATTTTGAAGAGATACGGGTCTTACAGTACATAGTTCATAGCTATGTAATACGGGATGTTAGAGTACATAGTTCATAACTATTGCATGAGATGTTGGAAATAACATCCAAAGGCAATGCAGACGGAAATCATTGACGTTGGGGGCTGTATACACATCAGTGTTTTGCTTGCCTACAATGGGCAGTGCATGTTACTATGTACTGTGCCATTACTCTTTTCTAGTATGAGTTCAGGCATCTCTGTGCTAGTCAGAGTTTGCCTGCTTTTAGTTATTTTATCTCGGGGGGGGGGAGGGCAAAAACAAAATTGTTTCCCCAAGTAACAATTCTGGCAATGCACAACGAAACAAAATGATTGAGGGACAAATAGGTGCTACTAAACCTCTCGAATTGAGCGGCGACTCGTGGCACGTAGCCAGTGTGTATAATTTAGACTTTTACAACAAAATGGAAGTCGAGTATTTAATACTGTTGTCCGATACCAAATGCACATTTCCTCTCGACTCGTAAGCTACTAATAACCATTCCCGTGAGACGCAGATATAGTGGCAATCACACTTGTCCATAAGGCAAGAGCTCGCGGCTTTCTCTGGTGAGCGCTCGACTTGTGGCATTCGCAGCAGCTAATCTAGTCACGCGCGGAAACATGGGATAGCTCGAGAGACGTTCTGCCAACTCCTTCGGGGGCGGCCAACGCACTCTATGCCGGCTTGATAAGAGTTCCGGTGAATAATATTAAATGCGCACCATCGCAGTCTTATTTTTTCTCGATTGTGACATTGTGTGTAAACCTCAGGCTTCATTCCTTTTTTTTCTATCGATAAGGCTTCATAACGTTTGCGAAGAGCGTGATAGCAGCCTCCCGCGTTTGACAGCCTCCGATGGAGCGGGCGTGACACCACTATCTTTTGCGCCCAATACTAAGATGTGCATGCAGTTAGAGGAAAGATAGGAGCGAAGGGCGGCTTACAAAAGACGGAGAAGCAATGTCCAAAGCCACGAGTCCAATAGCGAGAAGTGTAATGGACAGGCAAAGCGTGAGGCTTTGGTGTAAAGTAAAGCTCCCCCGAACCAATTGGGAAGCTCTTAGCACCGCATTGTAACAGACAAGTACTCACATACGAGAAAGAGGAGTTGTGGGGCTGGAATGTATTTAACCATACTGCAGACCCCGAAGAAGCCCGAGCAGGAGAGGTGCATGAACAACAAAAAGCGAGACACATGCGTCCATCTGTCTTTGCCATAATTAGGGAAGGAAATGGTGAGAAAGGTTGGAGGACTAGTCGTTAAGGAAACAATGAAGAAAAAAATTGGTAGTTCCTGCAAGCACTTCTTCCACACACTCTACCACATCACGCCCATTCTTTCTACGTGCGCCACCTTAGGAGAGATGCAGGTGCATTGAAGTACCCCACTCAACTCTCCCGCGATTTGCCGGTGACTCGCGACTGCCGATTACGTCGGATGGATGGATGCAATCGACACGCTTGGCAATTCACCAGCTTTGGTGATTTGGTCTCTGCCAGAGTGGGCAGCGGGTCTCCACCATTGTCGGCTTTGTATGATCTGCCCTCTTTTTATGATGCCATGGAGTCGCCGGCAAATGAACCTTTTTTTCAGTAAGCCTCTGCACATGCGTAGACCCTCTCTCTTAATTGACCCTTGCTTCTTGCTGCGGCCATTCTTTGAGGACACTGTACCGCACGATCAACATTGTCAGCGCCTTTCTTTGCGCATGTTTTGTCTTTTTCGACGATTCTTTTTGAGCATCGGTAGTATAGGAGCATAAAAAGCAATGAAAACCGATACAATGGCACGGTTCCGCCGCGTTCTGACGTGTGGGTGAAAAGTACCGTAAAATATGGCTGGAAGCACCCACTATTAACATTTCCCAAACTTGGGAATTCTGCAAATTATACTGTTAGGCACTCGATTTGACTGGAAAGCGCCCATGTCTAGATTAACCCAATTTTCATTGAAAGTGGGGGATGGCTCTAACGTATAGCATTTTTTATAGTGGCCACTGGGTTGGCAGCCAATTGCCAGCATCGATGATTAGGCCTCTTTTGTAGCAGGTTGCCGACTTTTGAAGCGAGTGGGTAAATCTCGTGTATTGCTATCCTTGACAGACACCCGAACCTTCAAAGAAGACCGCCGAGTTGCCCGAACAGCTGCCAGAGGAGGTGCCTCAGATCGACAGCTCGGCTGATTGCGGAGCCGAAACTCCGGTGGCCAAGGACCTCGAAGAAGAGGCCATGGATCAAAACTGAAGCCAAGCCAAGCTCCCTTCTATGGCACAGCTCTTATTCTTGCCAAGATTTTGTTTTCATTTTTTTTTTATGTTTTATACGTTTCACGTTTCCTAAGAAGAGATGCAGATGCTCGGCCTTCGGAATAGAAAATATTTCAGAACGATGGCTTTGAGTTCTAACGGTTGTGTTAATGGCAGCCCACTCTCTCTTACTATTTATTGCCCTCCCTCACAAGCGTTGCCATGGCAGAACACAAGTTTCGTGTCCATTCACAGTGAGGTGCTGCAGCTGCTGAGAGCTCCATCAAACCTCGCTTACGTGCGGACCGACCGACAGAAAGGATTATACAATCTCTGTCCACGTCATTTGGCGAGAGCTGGTGGTTTGTTTCATTCAAAGTGGCTGTGAAAGCAAAACAGCGGTGAAGAGGAGATTACGTGTTTCCATTGTCCGTGTGTGCATTGAACACCTCATTTTCATTTGGCAGTAAAATATGAATGGTACTGTACATCCTTCGTCTCTTGTAGCTCATTTCTTTTTCATAATTGAAGGTTGAGAGGAACATGGCCATGCCTCTGAAAATCACTAGAAGTTTGATAAATTGCTACTTAAAAATATTCAATAGGCAAGTTGCTCTACCAATAATGTCAAGTAGATCTAACAACACGGCCTCGTCTCGAAGCTAAAGCAAATTAGATGCGAGTGTTGAAACGGCACAAAGTCAGTCTGCCCTTGTTTGGCGACACTAGATGAGATATTTAGCTAGTGCAATAGAGTTCTTGCACGAGACCATGATGCAATGCTACTTCCTGTTGGGAAATCTCGCCGGAGCCCACTGAAATCCACGTTGCTGGCATTCATCGCTGTTATGCTATGTTTTGCGTGCTTTGGGACCGTGCTCGCGCTGCTGTGTGTCCGCTTACTCGAGGCTTAAAACGGTCAGTTGCGCCGTAATGAATTGTTCCAGCTGTAAAAGTCAGCGACAAAAGTGAAGCTATGGCCAGGAGTATTAGTTTTTAATTCCGGCAATCGTTAGGAACCAGGACAAAGCGGCACCCGAGCAATCAGTTCACCGGCGTCATGAATGGCTCCGACGGATACGCCGGCACCATCTCAAGAGAATATACCTTCGTATGCTAGGACAAGCAAAGTGGACGAAATTATTTGTGCGGCAGCTCCAGACTTCCCATATGTAGCCAGTCAAAAAGTTGGAGGACCAGCTACAGCCTGACAAGTTTTGCACAATATCCCCCAATGATTTCACATATAGGTATGTGGCACCAATTTTCCTGTCAATCGCCACAAATGATTAGCAGACAAAGCATTTTTTGCTGTCCAACGACACTCTTGCAACTCATTCAAGTGCCAAGCGACTGCACTCCATGTGTGCGTTCAAGTGCCGTCCAAGGATGTCAAACACAAGCCAGGCTTATTCCGAGCTGTGTTCCATTGGCTGCTCGCCACCGATTTGTTTTATCATCAAATGCGAGCTAGGCAAACGCCAGGGCTATACAGCACTATCGCTGTCGCAATAAGACGCCGAGTTCCTCCAACATGGCACCAATTTGGCAGACGACTAAGTGACGTCAGGTGCAAAAAGTTTACATGCCTACTAGCCTGTTGTCTTTAACGTGCATTCTGCGGACAGGACACATGAGCGCATGCTGGTACAGTGCACATCCAAGTCTAAACGAGCAGGGGCGAGGATTTAACTCGATATCCCAGAGTTCTGCAACACGAGCTTCTGCAGCACATTTTGCAGTTTTTGCAGCGCGAGTTGCTGCCGCTCGAGCTGCGGTGTTGACACTCTTGATCACTGGACCTGCCTGTTGCCCTTTGACCTTTGCTATTCATAGAGTCAACTGCAGCTTAAGAATAGCAGGACAAGCCCTTTACTCTTTCCACTTGAGCAGAGTGAATGCTGGAGAGGAGGAAACCACCAGTGAGATCGGAGCTTGTCTGGTTATTCTTAACCTGCAACAGACCATAGAAGCAAGTTATTCACATAATCTTTGCATGAACTGCAATTCTTCGCGTTGAAAATGTTTTATTGGCAGCCAATGTTTCTTCCTGATAATTGAGAGCAGAGAGTTGAGTGTTGCAAATGGTGGAATAGTTCAATGTGTCAGTGTTTGATGGGAGGGAATTTCTAAACTGCTACCAGGTGACCTGCCACTGGCCTTTTTGGGATTAACATGGCATGCTCTAGCAGGCTTTACTGAAATGCAAACAGCAGAGCACATGGCTTTTGATAATTGCTGTGCCGCCTGGAGGACATCTCCACTGCTCAGGAACCCCTCTGGGTGGAGTAGCATGTATTGAAAGCCATACGCTCTGCTGTTGGCATTTTATTAAGGCCCGAGAGTACATAAGATGTGGGCTCAATCAGATATTTGGAAATAACATGCGTCAATGTCATCTTCTGCCACGGCACCGTAGTGGTGGGTTTCAGGGGCACCATCTATTGGTGACTCCGGCAAAACCGACGGCACCTAGTGGCAGAACAGAAAGCTGTGGGAGCAGGTTCACTCTCCAGCCTTCTCGAGCAAATCGGATATTCACAGCTTCTGGCGGTCAAAAGACGAAGCTGTTGAAGTCTAGGTTAAAAAAAATGTGATGAAAATCACTTATATAGTTACAGTGCAAGAAGCCTGGTTATAACAAATAGGTACGTGAGGAACCGATGCTTGAAATGTTAAATGACGCTCTGCTACAGATATTGATTTAAAAGAATCTGGAGTTGGGCAAGTTGGTACATCTTAGATTCGAAAAGCGCCAGAAAACAAGGACAACAGAAGGAATAGACGAAACGATGCGCTACTTTCAACTGAATTTTTATTCATAATTTTGTATATATATGTTTGTTTTTCCTAATAAAAATTCAGTTGAAAGTAGCGCATCGTTTCGTCTATTCCTTCTGTTGTCCTTGTTTTCTGGCGCTTTTCGAATTGATTTAAACCTGCACAAAATTCTGGAGTCTTCTAAAAATGTGTTTTGCTGTATGTACGTGCCATGTAAGCACTTTTTAAACTTTTAATGGATGCTACAACACCGCGCATGCAGTTGCCATCCATGCAGTTGCCATCCATGCAGGTAAATGCTAAAGCACATGCACAGTTTTGGACAACATAAAGTGTGGATGTGCATGGTCCCAACCCCAGACATTCACATACCCTTTCTCATTCTAGTTCAACTTTGTCAAGGCGTGGTACTGGGAGGCTATGTTCGACAACTAAGTACAGGGTGTCACAAAAGAAAATTTGCACAGTCTTTTTTACCCCAAAAATAAACTAGGCATCGCCGAACGCTCATTCTCTGCCCAAAGATAGAGCTAGAGGTCACAACCAGATGCCCAAGTTTCAGCCCGATCCGATAACTTAATCAAAAGTTATAAGTGATTTTCTGAAAATTTCAATGGGAGGCTCAAGGTTACTCGCACGCAACCCCACTGGCCAAGAAACTCCTTTGTTACGGTGTAATTTCAGAGACAAAAGCGATCATTTTCATTCAATCTCTCCTTTGCAAAATTTGATGACGTGAAGTGGGGATCGCAGTACACCCATATGACGATATTTGAATGCTGTTCATAGATTGGACGACCCGAGCATTGCCTGTGCACTCGATTTAGGCTCGTGATAATCACTAGAGTGGCCCGTGTCCAATCGCTGCAACGACGACAATAGCCGAGCCATAACAATGTCTGGAACTCAGCGCGTGTCCTACATGTGCTTTGCCAACCCCAGCGCGTGGCTATGAATGATCAACATTGGCGGCATATAATCGGCTCCAGATCACGTGGCCGCTTTTTCTGGCTGCAAGTTGAGGGGGTGAACGCTGCTCGTTTTTCCCCAGCTAAAAATTCCCATTAAATCCAATTGGAATTTCAACTGGTTTTAACTGGAACCAATTGGTTTTAGTGGGTTCCAACTGGAAGCACACTGGCCAATGGGTCTCACCAATTGGAATTATTTTTCCAGTTGGAACCTGAATGGGTTCCAAATGGTTCCCATTGACAGTGATCAATTTGTTGCCCAAAAACCGGTACCAATAAGAAAATTCCAACTGGGTTTAATTTTTTACTGGGACTTCTATTGCGTGGGGTGAAAAACGAACACGTGTTTCATAGCTCATTAACGTCAGGGATCCGTTCTAAGCGGTATTTGCGCAAAGTACGTACAAAATTGTTGCATCGCCCCTTTAATTGACGAAAGTTCCATCTTTCGTCATTTGAGCCTCAGTATCAGACGCGATATCGTCACTTCCGTTTCTTTTTAGGAGAAACGAAACATTTGTCGAACATTGCTCCCCTGGTATCCCTTCCTCATTTCAACAGACTCAGCTTACTTTAGAAAAGACTGTAGTGTTACATGTAGCTGCCTTTGCACTATGCACATATGCCAGCGCCACCAGAAAGTGCCATGGAGAATTGTGGGAAGCACGAGTGCCACCAGTCAACTCGAGAATAAAAGTTGAGGTCAGCACGTGAGCGTCTGTTATTCCTGCCAACATACTGCCAACCTTAGTTCCTGCTCTTCCAAAAATCCCTGCACGCAACACTGCGCGCGTTGCACTTATGGGACCTGTTTGGCCATTGAGTTGGCATGGTTTCGGTTGCCCCGTTGACAAAGTAGCCCATCTCGACACTGCATGAACAAAGTCAGCGTTCACTTGCATTGCACCCATTCATCTTCGTGAGAGCTCCCGTTGAAACACGTACCTTCAGTGGCCATTGGGACGTGCCTTGACGTGAGGAGTAGGAGTACGTCCGGCCTCGTTCCATACCTTTCTGGCGGCCATGGCTAGCACTCCAGAGTGCAGCATGACCCTCCCGGCTCACGCGGATCTTAAGTCTAGGACCAGTGAAAAGGATGGGGGGAAGGGGGGGGGGGGGGGGGGAGCAATCGATTGCCCCCCCCCCCCCCCCTCCCCCTAATTTCCGAATAGCTCCGACAGCTCTGCCTAGGACATGGAAGAGACGATGGAGCGGCCGGAGGATCGGCCCGGCATCTGCGCACAACCTCTGTCACGCCAGGAGTACCCGAAAAACGTGCCCCAGCATTCTATCCGCATTGATAGGCAACACCTATAAATTTAAGAAAAGTCACATATTCGAAAATGCAAGCATTGTATTTGTTCGTGACGGGATGTTGTGAAGTGAGATTGGCAAATCAAAATCGAAACTTGGTGCCAAAGGGTTCCCAAGACCACAGCCCAAGACTTTGCGCTATGCACCTGACGTCACTTTCGGTTAGACTTGAAATCGAAACCAACATTGTCGTCTGCTATAATTGCCTTGGCGCCACGTGGGAGGCATTCGGACGTCTTATTGCGGCAGCAGTAGTGCCGTACAGTCATGGAGCCGTCTTTGTGTAACCACGTTTCAGAATATTTTCTTGTCCTAGCGTCTATGAGCAGTTCCGTATTGAGGTGATCTAATCCAAGCACACCGCGCGTTTCATGGCATTGTGACAAAAAATAGGTCCTTTGTTTTAGCGCCGAACATTTTTCTCCAAAAACCAGTTGCGGCCACTAACGCAATATAAAAAAAATAATAGCAGTAGTTCACGAACATTTTGTTACTTGTAGAAGGGACTTTAACAGGTAACAATTTGTTTTTCAAGCTTTCTATTTCGTCAAAGTAATCCAATCCAAGTCAAGTCGACTATGGTGGCTAGTTCGACTTTGGTTTGTTGCAATGTTACTGCAAAGCCAAAGCTAATTTAGTAACGTTGGAAAAAGCGAAGGACACAGTGAAGGACGCCTAAGCATGGTTCCTTGACGTCTCCCTGCACCTCATCGTTGATGTAGCCCGGTACCTCTGCACGTGATTAACATCCAAGTTTAGGCGGGACTCTTCAGAAAGGTGTTCGCCTGCGGTTGTCATGGCTACAAAGCCAAACAATTTAACTTCCAAATGTTTGTTAGAGCGCACTCGCGCTTTTAATTTGCTACTACCTGCGGTACTTGCTGACACACCTTGCCATGACGCCGAAAACCTTCACGATCCTCTTCGATGCATCAAAAAACGAGCTGTTTACCCTGCAAGACGGATACAAGACGCTCCAGAGGCGACTCAAAAGCATGTGGGATGTCCAGAGGTATGACGCTAGTAGTGGCTTGCTAACACGTCCGATTTTCAAGTAATTTTTTTTTACTTTAGTCGCCTTAACCTTAAGCGTCAAAAAAGCGCCCGGCAAAAGCTCTGGAGAAGTGTTTTAAAACAGGCAACTCCCGCAGAGTTGGCCATCTGCCAAGTTGATTTTCCTCGTTCAGCTGTGTCGTCTTGTCAAAGCCACGCTTCAGCGTCGCGTGTCAACACGCCTGTCGCTGCAGCTGTGTCGCCCGCAGCACCACGAACATTTCCGTCGTAGCTTGGCGCACACCTAGGTGTCGTTTAAGGGACTGTCAACACAAAACAAATTGCTTACATGGCAAACAAAAGAGCGTGCAGGCTTTGCAAAAAACATTTTCGGCGCGCGCGCGTATGTTTTTAACGAGGACATTAACCACGCAAACCGACGGCTTTCCTCCTCACCTCCTCGGAGGCCTTGACGGGCTGTACCTGGGCAAAACGAATACCGTTTCATAGAACACCATTTCATCAAATGCCATTTCATTGAATTCTGTTTCATTGAACACCGCCTAGTTGAGCAGTAGAAATTTTCGACGTAGGATTTAGTTTTAGCACCGGAAGGATAGCAGACATTTTTTTTTTTTTTCCCACAGAAAGGGGAATTAATAATAATTGAAAATTTATTTTCTCTGCATAATAAACGCACCCCCCACAATGGGCATCGATGGGCGCGTTAAGTCCGTGCTCCGGAGCACGAGAGTTTGGTGCTCCTTTCACTTAACGGACTGGAGTGCCGCCGGTGGACTGACACTCGAGCGCGCTCTTTGTGCATCGAGAATTTCTCGGGGCGCGAGTGACTTCTTCGTGCTCCGTGACGTCACGTAAACAAACAACGTGGCTGCGCTGCTGTTGAGACCGTCGAGACGAAAGGCGTAGTCGGACCGCTGCCCCTTTTCAGTTGATTAGTGCTTAATCCAGCGGGTAGAAACAATTTGATTTGAAAGCCAAGAGAGCAATTAGCGTTCCGAAAAAGGTTTGTTCGTGCATCTCGCCTGAAAAAGAAATTCATCTATCAAACGGTAGAGTGCCGATAGCACAGCGACAGAAAAGTTGCCGAGATGAGAAGACATTCGGACGGCTCTGTCCCCTTTATAATGCTTAGCCCAGCGAATAAAGATACTTCGATTTGAAAGCCAAAACATTAGTGAGCGTTGAGGAAAAGGTTTGCTCGTGCGTCTTGCCTGAAAACAAATTGATCTATCGAACGAGCTTGCCGATAGCTCTTCGACAGAAAAGTTGCGATGAAAAGACAGTCAGACCGCTGCCCTGCTTAGAATGCTTAGCCCAGCCGCAGCGAATAAAGATACTTAGAATTGGAAAGCCGAAACACCAGTTAGCGTTGCGGAAAAAATTTGTTCATTCATACCGCCTAAAAACGAATTGACGTGCTATCGAACGACGGTGTGCCGGTATCGGCGTAGCTTCCGTCTCGCTGCGAGATGGAACTGACGGAACCAAGGAATCTCTGACAAATTTTAGGGTTTCCTGCGTCGACGAGCGGGTTCAAGAATGTTGTCTTTAGTTTAAATCGGAACAGCATGCATGGTCAATAAATAGATCGGCCAGGGTAACCTTCTACATATGTGCACGAAGCGAGTCTTCAAAGTTTTCAGGAATATTAAAACAATCGTAGAAACTTCATAACGTCGCCGTCTCTTTTGCTTTAGACTCTGCCGCTCCACACGGGCTTAATTATTTATCTTCGAAATATTTTCGGCTTCTGCCACCTGTATCCACGGTCGGAAGGAGCTCTTGTGGCCCGTCGATAGTTTCTGGCCGTGTTCCAAAACTTACTCGATCTAACTCTAGGGTAAAGGTGGTTATCGAAAACCTACCCACGTCCACCGTTTCTCTATTTTTGTTGTCACGTGACATAACCCGCCTGGGTAACTCGGATCCATTCGAGTAGGTTTGGAACGCAGCGTCGGTGTGTCGCGCTCCTGTACGCTATGCGTCGTTTAGTTGCTACGCTCGGAGTATGAAACTCGGAGCGTCGGAGTAGGAGTAAAGGAGTGCCGACTTAACGCGCCCAATATTTTTACTCTTTTTTCCTCCCTTAATCAACGCACCTCCAATTTTCGGATCCGCGAGTCTCGAATTGCGTTCAACTTAGCAAGCCACCAAGTCAGTTTTCTTTTGCCGCCAAGCGGTCAGGCCAAGTCAAGCCAAGCCAAGCCGCTCTCGTAATGGCTGCAAGCGCGTAGTTGCGGTAGTTACGGAGGCGATCAACCGTGACGAAGCTTGACGAAGCTTGGGTCAAGGAATTGCCGAGCCCTGGACATTCTTCGCCTATCGGATGCATTGATGTCAACAAACAAGCCGTCGTCTGTGGCCTGCTTTCGGACAGTGAAATCGTGAAAGTGGTTAGGCCTAATTTCACATACTCCGGGTAAATGCGTTTATTTAATCCGTAACAAAACAGCACAGCAAGGTTCATGCTGCACTGCAGGCTGAGAGTGTCTGGTAGCCTCTCCGTGAACGAAACTTGATCCGTCCGAGTGGGCTTTGGGGGCCGGCGGTTGGACTTCGTAGGAGTTCTTGTCTTCGTGAACGAAACTTGATCCATGCGAGCGGGCTTTGGCAGTCGGGGGTTGGACTTCGTGCGAGTTCTTATACGCATAGTCGCGGATATACCCGAGTGTGCCCGCGGATACTAGCAATATATATCGCCTAAGAGCGGTCATGTTGCTTTTCGTGTTGAGGGAGCTTCGTAGAGCGCTTTTCCTTCGGCCAAAGGCACCCCAAAAGCGCTTTAAAAAGGTCTGCAATTTATAAAGAATGGTTATTGTGGCGCTGCCCCCGACCAGCCGTAGGTGCGCCTCCATCACTGGAGACGTGCCACAGTACCTCGCTGTGTCATATTGGCACCTAATATGACATTTGCACGAAGTGTGTAAATGCAAATATTTTACCCTGTGTAATGAACCTCAAATATGTGTCAATTTTTCGGGAAAAAAAGTGTGTTCATTATGCGAGCATATACGGTACACCTTACTTTTTTTTTCATAGTAACTGATGATTTGTGCTGCTAATGTGGCCAGTAATAAAACACCACATGAGCATTTTATGAAACCTGTGATCATCATGTGCAGTGAAAAAAGTATGTCCCTTCAAGGGGTGTATTCCCGTCCTTGAAGAGACATATTTTTTTTCAAGCATGAAGCTGTCCTTGAAGCAATGACATGTCTCCATGTCGCATGAAACAGAAAGAAAGACGTGTTTTCCCCATCTCTAGTAGGCTGGATCGTGGATCAAGGCTTGCTTTGCTGGGGTCAATCGGCACCACCGGTGGCCATTGCTAGACACCAACAAATGCATTGAACCCTATGGTAAAAATGGGAAAAAGTGAGATTTCTCTCATTTGTCTTGCTATTAGTGGTGCAAAACTATTGATTGTACTATCGATAGTATCGATAGTCGCCACAAATTTGACTATCGATAGTAAAAAAACTATTGATAGTACTATCGGTAGTCGACTATCGAAAAACTATCGATAGTACTATCAAAAGTTGACTATCGAAAAACTATCGATAGTACTATCGATAGTCGACTATCGAAAAACTATCGATAGGACTATAGATAGTCGACTATCGAAAAGCTATGGGTAGTACTATCGATAGTCGACTATCAGAAAATTATTGTTAATCGACTATCGGGAAACTATCGATAGTCGACTATCGTAAACCTATCGATAGTACTGTCGACAGTTTACCATCGATAGTTTTGCGACACTAGTAGTTTTCGGCGCTCACTCTTTTCTTTTTCTCGCTTTATTTTTCAAATGGGACACCAACTAGCCCAAGCACTTACCATCCTAACTTTGGTTCAGCTTTCAGTGATGACGAAGACTGGGAGTTTGGGCGAAGAGAGGAGGAAGGGAGGCGAGCGGCGGTGCGGCAACTGTGTTCGCTCTAATGGTGCAAAACTATCGATAGTACTATCAATAGTATTGATAGTCTCCAGAAATCCAACTATCAATAGTAAAAAAACTATTGATAGTACTATCGATAGTCGACTATTGAAACACTATCGTTAGTCGACTATGAAACACTATCGATAGTACTATCGATAGTCGGCTATTGAAAAACTATCGATAGTACTATCGAAAAACTATCGATGGTACTATCGATAGTCGACTATCGATAGTCCTGCGACACTATCCTTCGGAAAAACTATCGATAGTATTGATAGTCAACTTATCGATAGTTTTGCATCACTACTTGCTATTCCTGCAAAACCTCATAAGAGGTTCTTTAAAAGGCACCTTGCATAGGCTTAATTTTTATTCATTCCTTCCATAGACTTGCACATATTGCCTGGTGTCAAGCAATGGCCACCGGTTGTGCCACCGTCGGGCTCGCGATCTAGCCTACTACAGTACAGATCAGTGGTCTCCCCTTTTTGCTTATTTTTCGTCGTCAGCAGAACTGTGGACTTGCCAGCTTTTTAACTGACATTCTTAGAAAGGAAGCTATTCTCCTAGGATAGAATGAAAACTCAAGTAAATAGATAAAAGATTTAAAAAGGGAATAGTTATATTTTTTTTAAAGTGGCAATTTGGGCCAGTTGGTTCATGATCAAGTAGGTTAACACCAAAAAACACAGGGACAGCAAAGTAGACAAACGGGGGCACACTCGCAACTAACTTTTATTTGAAAAATATGCTCGTATATATAGCCGTGGCAAAACAAACAGTCATGGCTAATTCCGGTGTAACCCTCGTATAAAAAAGTACTCATTTGCCGATAAGGACAGTGACGTGTCACTTATACATTTGTCACCCTTTGCTTTGATTTCAAAAGCTTTATGTAGCTCTCTAGAAACCCTATCTCTTTTTTGTTACGGGGGTTACACCGGATCTAGCCATGACTGTTTGTTTTGCCACGGCTATATATATGAGTTTTTTTTTTAAATAAAAGTTAGTTGTGAGTGTACCCCTGTTCGTCTACTTCATTGTCCCTGTGTTTTTATGGCGCTTACCTACTTGAGCTATATTCCTTTCTGGATGTATGTTTTATCCGTGAGCAAATAGAGGACAAAGTATGTTGTGGAGTACAGTCGTTATCTTACCTGAAAACATTAAGTTGCATACCCACTGAAGTTTTTTTATGTTTTATGATTCAGTAGCCAAACCTTTGGTGAAAAGGTGACCAGGGTAGTAATTCTATTTCTGGTGATTCGACAGCAGCGTAAAAACATCTTCGAAGCGAGAGTAAAACATCTCAAAAGCGTTTGGTAAATTGGCATTCAATGAATTGGTGTTCAGTGAAATGTCCATTCATTCAATGAAACGGCGTTCAATGAAATGTCCAGTACCAGAGCGTGTGAGTGGATTTGTCCGGACCTTTCTCATGAGCATGCTCCAAGGCTCAGTTCAAGGACGCAAGCAGAGTGTGGCTTTCCCCCTGACGAGAATCATCCCAAAGGAAACCGGGAGCAGAGGAAAAGCCTCCGCTTCCGTCCAGCAAATGCCCCGCGTGGCACAAGCTGTGTCGTGTCTGGACAGCCATTTAGGCACATGTGTATACATGGCTGTGACGTCTTTAATGAAAACATTTCGTGAAAGATTCAGCCCAACTCAGTGTCCGAGAAATGAAGAATTGTTTCAAACTGCTAACATCCCCTCTCTCTTTTTTTTTTTTAATTTTGAACGATTTAGCGTGAACGCGGATATTTCGTCAGAAGTGCTGTCGGGATGCGATGTCTTCGTGCTGGCGGGTCCGAGGCACAAGTTCACCGAGAGCGAGGTATGTTCCACGTTGTCACAAAACTCGCCCCGAGTTCCATGAAAAATACACTAATCTCACCAGCCAGTTTAGCTACGCCACCGCTGTTGCAATGCACGAAGGGAACTTTAGTCTTTCTGCACGTGCGACAACCTCGCTGGAGCTCTGCGCATGCAGAGCATGAGACTGCACGATCCGTCTGGTGCACTGCCGCCTGCTTCCTTTGACTTAAAGTTACGGCAGCATTGCGTGTGTTTGTGTGATCTATCTATTACGGACGTCTCAGAGACGTACACGAGATGACAGCAGTAGAACTAGACTTGCACCAAGTTTTCAGATTGATCCATGCCACTTACATTGGAAACCCACTACTATCAGTGGAGAGTCGTTAGGTGTGGCTCTTCTACAGCCACTGAGCTTTAAGGAGCTGTTTTGAGATAGCTTGTAACCATAAGGTGAATAACATTGCTCCGCTTTTTGTGTCATGTTGGGCAGTGTAGAGAGCGTGATTCACACGTTATCGCGCCAGCAACGGCATAGAAACAGGACTTTTCATACATTGCGAGATCAAAGACTTCATCTGAGGCCATTGTAGGCAATAGGTAATCGTATGACCACATTCAAAGGTTCTTTCTAATGTAAGAACGTCATTTCTAATACAATCCACTTTCTATAAAACTCTAAATTGAATGTTTCGACGAGACTATAGCTTTTTTTACCCTAGATTTTGAGGAGAGTGAGGGGGAAGTTAAGGCTAAGAATCAACTTGGGGGGCCATGTGGCGAGAAACCTTATGCAGTTTCTGTTTGACATCTTTTCCAACAAAACTCGTTTCAGTTTGGTGCCCTGCGAGAGTTTGTGGGCGGGGGCGGCCGCTTGCTGGTGCTGTTAGGTGAGGGTGGAGAGAGGAGGTTCCAGACCAACATCAACTTCCTCCTGGAAGAGCACGGCATTGTGGTGAACAGCGGTACGTTTCGGCGTCACTCTCTGCTACTGGGGCGAGGGGATGAGAGAACATGTGTTGCGGACAAAAGCTTCTCTGTCATATATACAGCAACTCACGAACACACTTCAAAAGACTGGGTACCGCACATAGAGTTTGTGTATATGGACATTGGGTAAGCACCTAAGACATCCCTCAAACAAACATGTTCCTCCTTGCAGGGCATAGATTGGAGACTATAGATAGATGACAGTATTGCAAACAAAAGTGTACGGGGCTAAAAAGCAAAAAATGATACAATGTGCGGAGTGTGCGAAGAGGACGAGATGGCCGAACATATAATTCATTACTAAATTAGCATGCTCTAAATGTAGACTTTTATTATTTTTAGGGCATTGTGCACGGGCCGTTGACATGCAAAAACAAAAAACAAGGCACCCTAACCGTGTCAGCAACGGTTAGAACGCCACTACAGTTGCGGGAGCACAAGGGTTCGAACTCTGGGAGTTGACTCATTGCGGAGCTTGACTGCTGACCTTGGATCCAGCAATGTTGGTAGGCGCTACATCATACATGGCTCGCACCAACGTTGCATCAGCTGTCATTGTGGTGGCCTTGCTGCCGAGCGCGTACCTTTTGCATCTTAGATTTCACAACACCGGTTTTGTTTTCCTCGTCCAGAACAGGCAGGAATGTCCACCAGCACGGTGCGATGACATTACGTGCAAGCCACGTATACAGTTTGCACATTAACAACATCGGCGCTTTTGCGAATTTTGCTTGTACATATCAGTGTCGGCCACCAGTCGTTACTCCCGTACGAGCACGTTCCACTACTTCAGTAGTTTTTGGACACCAGTGATTGCTCGTTCGTGCTAACTGCGTTGCACTCTGTACCTCTCATACACTCCCAGTTCAAGATTGCTTCGAGGTACTTAGAGCCACTAAATATTCTACGCTTCATAGTAAGGACGCTTCAGTCATCTTTTTGCTTATGATCATTGTTGCCAGTCACCTGAAACATTATCTGAATTCGCAGGAAACGCTTTTCCATCCTTCAGAAACAATAATGCAGTCCATGACAGAGTGCAACGATATCGCCTGATCTTTCCAGTTCTGTATCTAAAGCCAAGGAGGTCACATTTTCTATTCTTAACTATCGCCAGTTACGCCCGCTCCGCACTAGGTGACAAAATGGCGGCACCCACAAGATAATCAACGAATGGAGTGCCGATGTTCTGAGCATAGCTTACTTAGTAGCTCAGAGGTACCTTTACAAGAGAACAAGCATAGCCCTGTGAATGACCAAACGTTGTATGGAAGATGTCAAAAAGTGAGAGGTGTTTACCCTCCATTGCAGATGCGGTGGTTCGCACCGTCTACCACAAGTATCCTCACCCCAAGGAAGCGCTCGTCTCCGACGGTATCCTCAACCGAGCCGTGGGCCTGGCGGCGGGCAAGGCCAACCTCGGTTCGGATCCCCCGAACGATGCCCGGTAAGCTCTCGACCCCAGACGTGTGTCCCGCAGTTCAAAGAGCATTTGTGTTGATCTCGAGGGTATTCTCTCCTCCTTCACACTTGGTTTGTTTGTTCAGAAATTCTGCACCTGTATTTCTCTCTATTAATCTGACCGTCATATGCAGAATTGCATTTCATGAGAAGAGCAGCCGACGCTCAACTTCCAATTTTCGTCTTCCTGGACCGTGCCATCGCGTCTCTTCGAAGCGTCAAACTCGTCATTCTCTCCTACTTCTTCTTTCTTGCGATAACACAAAGAATGCGTAGACTGAGGCGAGGGAGCATCGTCTGAGGTGACATGTCATCAACACACGACGTGTGTTAACACGCACAGTTGGTTGGCGGTGCAAGTGTTTAGCAGGCGGCCAGCTCTGCTACCACCTTGTGACACGCATACTTTAGACGATCGCAAAGTCTGAGTTAAGTTGCGTGAGCGCGCAAGTCTCCGTTAAAATACCTCCAGCACCTGGATGGATGGATGGTAATAACTATTCCCTTTGTGACGGGCGGCAGCTTGTGCTACCTAGCCTAACATTTCGTCATTCCTTCTTTTTTAAAACTTGTATAAATTTTGTTCTAACACAACCCTCCCCCCCCTCCCCCCTTTAAAGAGTTTCCATTGCTTGCTTTTATCTGTATTTTTACCCCTCCCTAGATCTTTTCCACCAATCTTCCAATCCTCTCGTAGTTACCGCAATTTCCCTATCTTGGACAGATGCCCAAGGTTTCCAGGAGTCATATTTTTTTAATCTGCTGCAGCTATCGTAATTTGTCGGTTGTAGGAGCTGTGTGAGCATTCGCCTCTCATTATTTCCCGAGAGCATACACTGGAAATCAAGTTTTGCAGTGTGTGCAATGCCGCGACCTTCAGTCGAGATCTCTGCAAATTGTTTGTGGTGGGCTTGTGATGTAATACTTACTCGGATAATGAACACACTTTTTTTCCTGGAAAATTGACACATATTTGGGGGGGGGGGGCGTTCATTACACGGGGTAAGATTTTTGCATTTACACACTTCGTATTAGGTGCCAATATGACACGGCAAGGTACTGTGGCACGTCTGCAGTGATGGAGGCGCACCCACGGCTGGTCGGGTGTGCGCCACAATAACCATGCTTTATAAATTGCAAACCTTTTTTGGGTGCTTTCGGGGTGCCTTTGGCCGAAGGAAAAGCGCCCTACAAAGCTCACTCAGCATGAAAAAGCAACACGACTGTTTTTAGGCGATATATCTTGCTAGCATCCGGCGGGCACGCTCAAGGAAAATCCGCGACTGCACGTATAAGAACTCGTACGAAGTCCAACCCCCGACTTCCGAAGCCCGCTTGCATAGATCAAGTTTCGTTCACGGAGACAAGAACTCGTACGAAGTCCAACCCCCGACCCCCGAAGCCCGCTCGCACGGATCAAGTTTCGGTCACGAACTTGGCTACCCGACACTCTCAGTCTACAGTGCAGCGTGCACCTCGCTGTGCCGTTCTGTTGCGGGTTAAAGAAACGGATTTACCCGGAGTATGTGAAGTCAGGCCTAACCACTTTCACGATTTTACTGTCCGAAAGCGGACCACAGACGACGGCTTGTTTGTTGACATCAATGCATCCAATAGGCGTAGAACGTCCGGGGCTCGGGAATTCCTCGACCCAAGCTTCGTCAACTGTGTGCGACACTCGGTTCCACGGTTGGTTGACCACTTCCGTAACTACCGCAACTACGCACTTGCGGCCATTACGAGAGCGGCCTGGCTTGGCTTGACTTGGCTTGACTTGGCCTGACCACTTGGCAGAAAAAGAAAACTGGCTTGGTGGCTTGCTAAAGTAGGACGCTATTAGAGACTCGCGGATCCGAAAATTGGAGGTGCGTTGATTACGGGAGGGGAAAAAAAAAAGACAAAATATTGATGCTTGTTGGGGGGGGGGTGCGTTTATTATGTGAGTAAATATGGTATAGGTGGTATTCACTGGACACCCTATTTGAGTGCTCTCTTCAGAGCGCATGCTCAGAGCGAGCTAACATTAATAGGCTGCTGTGACCGGCGATCTTGGTAATGGGAAACGCACGTTGCAAAAGGACTGTGGAAGCTCGCCGTCAGCACGCATTCAGCAGTAGCGCACTCAGCTATGGCCGCCAGTGACTACTCCCGATAATTGCCCAGGCTTGATGTGGCATCAGTGAGCAAAATCATCTAGCAGATTGATGCAAATTTGTATACAATAAATTAACTGATTTTTAGGTTTTCTTTTAAATGCGATAGCATTTTTGGGGCCACTAAACCGGGAAATCGTGTGCATCCGTCCATCGTGGCTCGATGGCTAAATGTAGCGGGAAAACGTGAATTACCATGTCATGTGATCTCGTCACATGATGTGACGTCACATTGTGGTGTCGTGTGAAGTCAGTGTTAGTGAGCTTTACCGAGTGCTCATAGGAGAGTGCACATGATGAACCCATGACCTCTACCAAAGTTGGAATGAGGAGCTATGAACAAAACAGTACAGACAACAATTTACTCTTCGGGCAAACAGTCAGTAACCGAGCAGGCAACGGATTCAAAATGCAGTCACATCACATCCTTTGGCAGCAGCCAGAGATATTTCATAGTTTTTTTTTTAATGTTTAGTGGTTTAGAAAAGTATTTCTGTGTCAGTGATATAGTTTTTGATGGGTTCATTTAGTTATGTACAGGGGGAACAGCACACCCGCAAAACAGTTACTCAAGTCCACACACACAAAAGAAAGACACACTTATGCAGCGCTGACTAACAACTCTTTGGTATATTTACACTTTCGTCTTTGTCTTCTTTTGGTATTATGGACTAGGGCCATGGAGAATAATTTGGTCTTTTTCTTCAATAGAAAGCTAGACCGTAAACCAAAAACTAAAATTAAAATTAATGTAAGGCTCGGTAGTCTAATTATTTTTGTGATAAGGCTAAAGATGGAGTACTAACACCTCTATTGTCATGTTTGGCGATATTGTCTGCCTCAATGATTTCTCTTGTTAGCTGGTTGTGATGCTTGGCGAGCACGGCACAGTTGCTCAGCAGCACTGCTGAGCAACTGTGCCGTGGATTCCTAAATGACCGGAGTTAGTGCCACTAAATAAGCTACGCTTAAGAGTAACGACACTTGGCCATTTTGTGGCTTAAAATCATGGTTGCCAGTTATCCGAAGCTTTATCTGAAATCACAGGAAACGCTTTTCCGTTCTCCACAAATGTTAAAACAGTTCGCGACAAAGCAAAGCAGTATTACATGAGCTTCCTAACACCAAATCTAATGCTGAGGAAGTCACACTTTTGAATCATGACGATCTGCAGTTGCGTCTGCTCTGCACAAGCCCCAAAATAGCGGCACCCACAACAATGTCGGGGAACGGAGTGTCGATACTCTAATAAGCGCAGCTCATTTAGTGGCTCTAACCAAAGTCTTTGTTGGTGAAAGTGTTGTTATGTCGATCGTTGAGATATCTTCCGGTCTGACCAATGTATATTTTTCCACAAGAGAGGAGAAAGGAGTACACTACCTTTTCTGTACAAGGAACAAAGGTGTTCTTGTGCTTCTTTTTGCAGCCGACAGTTGCATTTGAGGGGGGGAGGGGAGGGGGGGTATTTACTTTTCTGCACAAGCTGCGAAGATTTGTTAGGAGCTGAGAAGATGACTCCCAAGTTTACTCTGTTATCTATTTTCTTCAGTCCGTGAGAAAAATTGTGAATATATAGCACAATTATGGGTTTCTTTGTTCTGTCTCTTAGTTTTTGTTGAATGCAGACGTCTTGCCCGATTTCTTTGACGGGCCTTTCGGCCGCTGAGGTTAATAAGGAGACAGGATACCCAGCGCGTTTTAGTCGAGAGACTTGCCCGTTGAAGCTTGTTGGGATGGAATGCGAGCAGGATTTTGTAAGTGAGTTTTTGAGGCATAACCACACTAAGCTCCTCTTAATGAGTTTTGAATGTGCTGAGTTGAATGGTAATAGCGGTTTTTTCCCCTGGGCTCATAGGACCAGCATAAATGGTGGGGTGACATGAAGAGTCGAAGATCCGGGAATCTTAAAGAGCGTTCGTTTGGAAGTTTGTGAGTGATGTCCAAAGGGCTCATACAGACTTTAAAATTGTGAAGAACGTCGGCAACCGTTGTGGTAATGTTGCGATCATCTGAAGCTAGAACGATTAAATAATCGTCGACATACCAAAACACTCTTATAACTTTGTAGGCATCTAAAGTTTCCCTTACTCAAAGCCAGTTTTTTCTTTGGTCTGTTGATACTGCCAGGCGTGTCGGCGAGCGAGCGCGTGCATGGCCGAGCGGTTACTGACCCTGACTTTCGTGCGGGAGCCCAGGGTTCGATTCCTGGGAGCGGCGCGTTTTTTATTTATTGTTTTAATTTTGATTTCTGGTAAATTCGAGAACCTTGTTGATTGTTTGAGGGCCAAATGTTCTACACGCCGAATCTTCTACGCCAATTGTTCCAGAAGCCCACGTGTGTACAAAAGGGGCTCCGCATGGCGAGCCGGAGTCAGTCTCGCCCCAGCGATCGATCCTGCTGTTACACCACAATCGACGCCCGCGACGCTCCAATGTTTTCTTTTGTTTCCTTTTTGTTTTGGGCACAAGTTCGCCCCATTAAACGTTTAGTTTATTTCAGTTTTCGTCGCCTCATCAATTGTCATTCGTGACAATACGGAAATGCCATAAAGTGAGTCTCCACAGGTGGTCTGTCATTCTCTCTGTGGGGGAGGCGAATTCTCGTCTGGTCCTTCTGCCGAAGGGACATGTCAGTTTCTCATGCAGCTGCAAGAATAGGCAGTTCCGGTAGTGCCGCGTTGGGCGATACCACTTGGCTTGAAGAATTTTGCAGATTCTCTTTCCATAGCCTACGGATGGTGTGAAGCCTCCAAATAGAGCCTTGGCCTCCAGGGGCAACATGTGTACTCGTATACAATACCCGCAACTCTTCGCTTGACACACGCAGATGGCTATTAAGATGACCAGAATGTCAGGACTCAAGGGGTGATGCTTAAAAGGGCCTGCTGTGCTAGAAATGAAACTTGTTAAAACGGAGGTTCGGGCGAGTTGGTTGCTCATCATGAGCATCCAACTCGCCCGAACCTCTGTTTTAACAAGTTTCATTTAGTTAATCAGAAAGAGGTTTTACTGTCGGCAATTAACAGGTAAGGCCAGCTGAACTAGAATTAACATACACACAAAGAAAAGACCATACTGAGTTTTCTTTTTCCTCCTCTTCTACCACAAACCCCACATGAGGGAAATATTCACTTTTCTTCCTTTTCCTTCCTACTTCACCAAATATTTAACCCCCCAAGGAACATTTTTTTTTTCTCGTGCAGCGCGAGAGAAGGTACACTAACGCAGTCGTCACCCTTTCCCTCATTGGCAAGGGCCTCCAGGATTTCACATGCCAGTTTTGTCCTGTTCTTTGCCACAATGTTTAAGTCGTAAAACCGTGCTGAACATTGACACACACGACAATGGGTTGGCAAATGTTCTCTTGCTGACAGGTTTTTCACTGGTGTAGCATGCTCCCTCTTCCAATTGTTGATGCATCGGCCGGTTTGTCCAATGTAACTTCGGCCGCATGTCAGCTGAATGTGGTACACCACCTCCCTCTCATACAGGGCATATTGAGACTTGTGAGCTGTGCCGCACATCCTCTCGTTGTTGCTTCGCTCCTGGTTAACATGGAAGAGGCTTTGTTCGGATCCAAACACACCATTTGAGCGCCTTGCCGGCCAGCAACCTTTTTTAACTTCTGGGTCATCCCGTGATCATAGGGTGCTACGACCACCGCATGTCGAGTAGTTTTCTTTTCCTTTGTGGTTTTATCCGTGCACCCAAATCCGCGCTTGATGTTCTTGTAGTCTTTGGATATCCAGCTTCTTGTAGTCTCGAGGCCCAAGTTTTAAAACTTTGCTCGACCTGATGGGGACGAGTCTTTTAGTGCGGATAGAAGGGCTGTGGTGGCTAGCACTCGTTTTACATTCTTGGAGTGTCCCGAGTCAAAAGGTAGAAAGCCTTTACATGACACGGGTTGGTATCTCCAGCACACGTGGTTACCTTTGAATTCCAATGCCAGGTCTAGGAATCGGATGGAATTATCCACGGGGAGTTCATAGAGAAATGTGAGCCCCAGGCAGCTTTGTTCAAAGCATCGCGTGACTGTGTCTCGACACCCGTCCATTTCGTCACCTACCTTTGTGTTGCATAGAATGAGGAAATCATAGGCGTACCTGAACCTGCCTTCAGGTATGTTGAAGATGAAGAAGGAGAGAGAATATTTCCCTCATGTGGGGTTCATAGTAGAAGAGGAGGAAAAAGAAAAGCCAGTTGTTAGTCCAGCGGTGTGTATGGTCTTTCCATACACTTCCATGTTCAATGTTTACCAACTCGCCCAGCTTACTACTTTGCTATGGTCTTTCCTTTGTGTGTATGTTTATTTTAGTTTAGCTGGCCTTACCTGAAGTATGAACCCACTAGCTCAGCTTAAACCTGTCTCAATCATGATTCTGGTCAGTTACATCTGTCTACTTACCAGTATCTGCATGCATGTTGTAACAATGTGCCACTTCAATTGTGCTTTTTCACATGCTATTAGCTATCGCAATATTTAAGCACAGTGTCCACAGAGCTTCAGTTGGACACTGTTGTAAAATCGAAGGCAAATTAGCAAATAATATCAAATATATTTGCTTCCTCTCAACCGCTTTTAGTTAAGCCTTATCTCGCGCATCGGAGTTATGATTATGCAGATTTCTTGGTTGTGTTTTCCGCTGATCCGTTGTTCTCCTAGATGAACTTTGCAAAGTCAAAAAGATACTCAAATGAATTCTTCCTTGACTCAACAGTGTAGTTCATGTGAAGCTTTATGAGCCCCATCATCTTACAAATACAAAACAATGTTACACGTCCACCATTTAGGTTTATAGCAACTTTGTTTCGTTCACCGTAAAGGTAGTCGCAAGAAAAGGACCGGACAAAATATTTGCATATTATATGACCTCTGAAGCCTTTCACTTACAGGGTGCGGGTGTGAACCTTGACACAATTTTGTGGTCTTGCCTCGAAATGTAACCATTTTATTATTAAAAGGTTTGTTTTTTAGTGGGTCCAAAATTAAAAAAATATAGGAACTTGTGTTCATTTTTTTAGTCTTGGGGCTAAGTGGCGACATGGCTGCCATTAGCGAAAAAACAATGGGTTAATTAGTGAAGTAATTAACTAAGAGGTTTTAATTGACCCTCTAAATTTTTATCCCTTGGAGGCCTAACGTAGTTGGAGAATCGGCACTGCACCTCATTAATGCCCAAAACTTCACATCATGGCTAGACCAAATTGAGGTCGAGCCCCAATTCTCAAACTACATTATGCCCCAAAAATAAAAATTCAACAAGCTAATTGAAACTTTTAGAGCGCAGCTCTTAGGCGCCCGTTTCTGGCTTGAGCGGCGTCAACGTAACCGCGCGGTGCATTATGGGAAATATCCCATAATGCACCGCGCGAGCCCCCCCCCCCCCGCCCCCGGGGGTCACGTGACCCGGGGGGGGGGGGGGGGGGGGGTCACGGGGAGGAGGGGGAGGGGGTCACGTGACCTGAGGGGTCACGTGACCCCCTCCCCCTCCTCCCCCGAGGTCACGTGACCCCCCTCCCCCTCCTCCCCGAGGTCACGTGACCCCGGGGGGGTGACGTGACCTGAGGGGTCACGTGACCCCCCCTCCCTCTCCTCCCCGAGGTCACAGATCACGACCCCCCTCCCCCCGAGGTCACGTGACCCCCCCCCCCCCCCCCCCGGAGGAGATTGAAGAATGAGGGGAGGAGGAGGAGGAGGGGTATACCCTCCCCTAATTACCCTTCCCTCCTCCTCCTCAAGAGCTGCGCTCCAATTCGGCGTTACAGGGAGTTGTAAACGGCTTTCACTTTTTAGTTAAAAGGCAACTCCATTTCATTCTTGTTTCTGAAAGAATAATGAAGTCCTCTTCAGTATCACCTAGGAAGACCACACGTCAAATATTATGACCTAGTTTTGTCTAAACATTTCTGAAACAGTCCAACAAACTTTGCAACCCACCAAGTTGTGAAAATCAGCTGACTCGAGTGGGCGAATCGAGGCGCTACCAACAGCGCAGTCAGGGCTACGGCGTGGGCGTAGCCAACATTGACCTGAACGTCATCACCATTGCCCCTTTTTGCTAGTTGTTACTTCTCCGGGCAAGAGTAATGGGTGACATCAGCAACGTTTCCTCTCGGTGCTCAGTGGTGTCCATGTGATTGGCGTAAGGCGGCTGCGCAGCGCACTTTTTGGGTGCCATCCCGCCGTTACCTCCATCTCCCGCGTCATTGCCGTCGTCGTCTCACTGTTTCTGATTATTAATGCGAAAGCATTAACTGTCTCATGGAGCGAGCCGATGTCATCAGTTTGAAGTGCGAAAACGGTGCCTTGAGACCTTTCTCCAAGTCAAGCCAGCTCCCAGCTATGAAACCACGCGAAACGCCTAGCCAAACGGCACCTAGTTTCCCCGATCCCAAAGGAGTGGAGTAAAGCTGATAGATTTCGCCTTCAGTCTCATTGGCTGGCGCGCGTCGACGAGGCTCCCATTGGCCGCTGCGCGTCGGTTTCAACAATCGCTCACCCGATGGCGCTGCGTGTCTGCGAGGCTTTGGTGAGGCAGCGGCTCCACCGTTCCACGCCCAAGGTCAGCTCGCCCTCGTCGTACGCCGCAGACGAAAAGAAGAGAGCGAAGAGCGGCGTGCGTGCTTTCGCATTCACAACTCTTAAGAAGTGCTTAGATGTATCTCAAGCTTTAGTCTCTCCGAGTTTCGTTCACACTACAGACACTATGTGCGCAGACTTATGCCACAGTTTTGCAGACGTCATCGAATGCCGTAGACACCAAAATGTGGTGAAGAGCCAGTGCCACCTGCAGCTTTTCAGTGCGTTGCGGTGGATGTGTGCATTTGCTCCTGTAAAGTTCCAGGCTGGATTGCCCAGCCAGGGGAGAAATTCAATGCCGTCGGCCTCTGGCAGCATTTGTTTGAACTGCCTAGCTGCATTCTCGTGGCAGAGCTCCGGGGGGGTTGTCCCATGTGTAGAAAGACTAAGGTTCCCTCGATGCATTGCAGCAGCGGTGGTATAGACATACTGGGTAGTAAAATTGGTCTATCTAAAAAATGTTGTTAGACGTCATTCCGGCCTTTATTTTTTAAGCAGGGAGCTCAAGTCTTGTGCACATTGTTTAGATGGAAAATTTCTGGTTCTGAATTAGAATATAGAATGCTTGTTTTTGGATGCACTGGCCGTTTTTATGACCAAATACAATTTCTGCTTTTTGGGGAACGCAGACATCGCCGGAAAGATTTTCCCGTGTGCTGTCGGCCTTTAAAATGTAAATGAACCAAAAATGAAGTGTCTGTCTGCTTTCACGTTAGCATTGCAGACTTAATCCATTTGAAAATAAATTCACAGGATCCAAACCAATAGAAAATTTGCTTAGAAGAGCCAATTTTTAAAAGAAAACGGTCAGCCAGAATTATGAATTATGTACCAACTAGCTCGACTTCAGCCTGTTATTTAGCCAATTTCTAAAAGAAAAAGAGAAAAAATATTTTGGTGAAATCTATCTAAGGGAGCGGGACCGAAAATCAACAACTGCTGCTTAAATTAACTTGTGGTGTGGGCTGGTGTGCACCAACTTCCAGGTTCCCTTGACCTTGCAGGGCAGTGTCATTCATGTACCCCTACGGAGCTACCCTGAACGTGGCCAAGCCCGCCGTGGCGCTGCTGTCGACGGGCAGCTGCGCGTTTCCTCTGGCACGACCCATCTGCGCACTCTACCAGAGCCAACAGGTGGGCTCACTCTCCTGCTGATCTGGAAATGCTCCCTATGAATACAGTAAACTTTCCTTAGTTCGACCTCGGCTAATTCGACTTTTCGTTTAATTCGATCGTGTTCAAAAGTCCCGGCGAGCGCCCATACATTTCTATGGGAGGAAAAGTTCAATAGTTCGAACTCGGGAAGACTTCGCATCGGAATAATTCGTCCCGAGCGAATGCGCGCGGGCTCACATCGCACGGCGCCACTGCAGAAAAACCAACGTACGGCGAAACACGGGCCCTTTGCTGCAAAGTGGAACGTGCGCAAATATGCGCCTGCTGCTCTACGCCGTTGAGATGGACCGTAGTGAATGACACGAGCCAGCGCAACTAATCTGGCGTGGAGTAGTGCGGAGAACATAGCATGTGGTCGGGCGCGGAGACAGCGCGCGCTCTCAAAGCACTTTTCTGTAACATTGTGTGCGGTCCATCTTGCATGTCAAAAAACGCAGTCTGTTCCTTTTTTTACAGCGGAGATGTTTAGGGCTAGGTTCCCCAGGATCGTGTCCGGTACCAAACAAATGTCGACACAAAACTCTGGACATCTACCACCATCTATGAGCGACGGTGGCAACCAGACAGCCGGCTTGCCGGCCTCGCTCATAGATGGCGGCAACCTTTCCAGCCTTTCCACTTTGGTTTTCACCAGAGTGGAAAGGCTGAATTTCTCTAGGTGTCGTCCTAGATGTCCTCCCCGAGGTCGTCCTAGAAGTCATCCTTGAGGTCGTCCTAGACGTCGCCCTTGAGGTTGTCCTAGAAGTCGTCCTTGAGGTCGTCCTAGAAGTCGTCCTTGAGGTCGTCATAAACGTCGTCCTTGAGGTCATTCTAGACGTCGTCCCTGAGGTCGTCCTAGGCGTCGTCCTAGACCTCGTCCTTGAGGTTGTCCTCGGGGTTGTCCGACAAGTTGTCCTTAAAGTCGTCCTAGACGTCGTCCTAGACGTCGTTCTCGAGGTCGTCCTAGACGTCGTACTCTACCTCGCTTGAGGTCGTCCACGTCGTCCTTGAGGTCGTCCCGGCAGCAGGTGAGTCATGCGGGTGGTAGCGAAAACGAGAAAAAAAAATCCCAGTGAAATCTATCCAAAGGAGCGGGACCGAAAGTCAATGGCTGTTGCTTAAATTAACTTGTGGTGTCGGTTGATATGCACTAACTTCCAGGTTCCCTTGGCCTTGCAGGGCAGTGTCGTTCATGTACCCCTACGGCGCTACCCTAAACGTGGCCAAGCCCGCCGTGGCGCTGCTGTCGACGGGCAGCTGCGCGTTTCCTCTGGCACGACCCATCTGCGCACTCTACCAGAGCCAACAGGTGGGCTCAATCTCCTGCTGATCTGGAAATGCTCCCTATGAATGCAGTAAACTTTCCTTAGTTCGACCTCGGTCAATTCGACTTTTCGTTTAATTCAATCGTGTTCAAAAGTCCCGGCGAGCGCCCATACATTTCTATGGGAGGAAAAGTTTGATAGTTCGAACTCAAGAAGTCTCCGCATCGGATAATTCGTCCCGAGTGAATGCGCACGGCTCACATCGCACGGCGCCACTGCAGAAAAACCAACGTACGGCGAAACACGGGCCCTTTGCTGCAAAGTGGAACGTGCGCAAATATGCGCCTGCTGCTCTACGCCGTTGAGATGGACCGTAGTGAATGACACGAGCCAGCGCAACTAATCTGGCGTGGAGTAGTGCGGAGAACATAGCATGTGGTCGGGCGCGGAGACAGCGCGCGCTCTCAAAGCACTTTTCTGTAACATTGTGTGCGGTCCATCTTGCATGTCAAAAAATGCAGTCTGTTCCTTTTTTTACAGCGGAGCTGTTTAGGGCTAGGTTCCCCAGGATCGTGTCCGGTACCAAACAAATGTCGACACAAAACTCTGGACATCTACCACCATCTATGAGCGACGGTGGCAACCAGACAGCCGGCTTGCCGGCCTCGCTCATAGATGGCGGCAACCTTTCCAGCCTTTCCACTTTGGTTTTCACCAGAGTGGAAAGGCTGAATTTCTCTAGGTGTCGTCCTAGATGTCCTCCCCGAGGTCGTCCTAGAAGTCATCCTTGAGGTCGTCCTAGACGTCGCCCTTGAGGTTGTCCTAGAAGTCGTCCTTGAGGTCGTCCTAGAAGTCGTCCTTGAGGTCGTCATAAACGTCGTCCTTGAGGTCATTCTAGACGTCGTCCCTGAGGTCGTCCTAGGCGTCGTCCTAGACCTCGTCCTTGAGGTTGTCCTCGGGGTTGTCCGACAAGTTGTCCTTAAGTGGTCCTAGACGTCGTCCTAGACGTCGTTCTCGAGGTCGTCCTAGACGTCGTCCTCTAAGCGTCGTCCTTGAGGTCGTCCAAGAAGTCGTCCTTGAGGTCGTCCCACCATAGTACAGCTTCGCTGGTCTTCCTTCTTCACCAGAGTGGAAAGGCTGAAAGTTTTTTTGTTATTTTTCTTTGTTGCCGACGGTCTGGCTGCCAGGTGCCAAAATCAACTCGTAAAACTTGCTTTTTTTTTTAGTGCGCGATTTTTTGGGGACATGTTGTCTAGTTACACTGCTCTCTGGAGCATGCTTTTAGACACGCGTTTTAAGCGCAGACGGCAGCAGACCATCCTTGAGTACTTTGGACAATAAAAGGAAGTTTAATTTTAACCGTTTTTCTGTCCTTTTTTTATTCAATCATTCGGATAATTCGACCAAATTTCAAGGTCCCGTTGAGGTCGAATAGCTGTAGTATGTTGACACAGAATGTGCTTTACGGCTGGTTCCCAAGCTTGAGCACCTCGAAATGTTGTAACCAATAACAATTTGCTAGTGTTGTGCGAATATTTGGATTTTCGATTAGTATATAGTTCCATATGATACAATATTCGATATCCGCTTTGTGATGAACTGCCGTTGAGTGCGCTTCTTTCCGAACACTCGTGCACTGTGGAGAAGCAACCCCTGCGGAGCTCGCTTCCGCGGCTGTTGCTTTTCCGCAGTGCACCGGTGCTCGGCAAGAAGCCCACTCAACGGGGCTAGCCCACCGCGATCATAATTTCGAGAAGTACAAATATTGCAGTCACGTGCTCAGGAGGAAAGCATACTTTCAAAGCGGGATGGAGCATGCACGTGCCTGAGGTATTTAAAAAGAAACGGGAACTTTGTGAATGTTGATATCCATACTACAGTAAAACATTTAAAATTAAACTTGCTATTATGCAAGAGTGTACAGTGATGTGATTGCTGCGCCTATTGCCCCAAGGGGCTAACCCTGCTTTATCCTGCTACATTTTGCCAAAATATGGGTAATCTGCGCCAAAAAACCAATTTCGGTCGCGTTTCAAAACCAAAACTAAAGTGAGTACTGTAATCGAGCACGTGTGTGTTATGTGGCGCAAGCGGCCCGATAGACGCGGGTGTGTGCGGACGCTCCGACGCTAGCATGCCGGGTGCCAGCCATGCCGTCATGCCGTGAAACGAAACCAGATTTTTGACCGGCGGGAGTTACTTTACGAGCTGAAGCACTCGCTCCTGAAAGCAACGGCCGTGGGACAACTACATTTGGTCCCTGCCTTCCAGTCACCGTGGTCGCGCGACGTCGGGTATTGCTGTCCCTATGTCGCTGCAGATATGGCGTTTTCTAAAATGAAACTAAGTACCGCCGCATGTTCATCAACATTCCTGTTCTTGTTTAAATTCCTGTTCTTGTTTAAAAAGAAGATTTATAAATCTCCTCGATGATTAGGTATAGCTGGGCATTTCTAGGTTCAATTTTATGTCAAATGTGACATTTACCTGCTATTTGAATGTAGGCATTCGACTTTCTAAGGCTACAGTTTTGAAATATGTAGTTAGAAAATAAACTTAGCTTATAAATGGGCAAGTGGAAGCTTGGGAACAACCTTGTCGAGTTTATCTGCATTTTTGTTTAAATTAGGCATGGTGCAGTAGTGAAAGATGCGGAAACACTATTCGATATTCGATTCGAAAACATTTGGGCGAAATCACTATTCACCTCGAATTCTCTTTGAACTAAAAATCCACTATTCGCACATGACTGCGATTTGCAGTTGTATCTCAATCTGTCGATCAAACCATGCTATGCAGAATCGCCGCGTTTTTACGACGCGTCTTCTCATCGTCCTTTCTTGTATCTTTCTTTATTGCGACGACACCGAGAATGCACAGACTGAGATCAGGTAGCGTCGTGGGGGGTGACCCTTAATCTGTTGACACGCGACACATACGAAGATGCACAGTTAGTTGGAGGCGCAGGTGTTTGGCAGGCGGCCAGCTCGGCTGCCTTCTACGTCCATTCGAACACACGCTTTCAGACAACAGAAAATCTGGGTTTACTTCCGTTGGGATGCAAGTCTACATTAATATAATAACACGGCCAGTTCCCTTTTACGAAAGACTGCCCTTGGCGGGAATCGAACCACTGACCTTATGCTCAGTAATTTTATACCTTATGTTCTGTCCTAGCAGAATGGTTTATGTTAATGTCGTTAGTATATTTGGTATATATATGTACGTGTGTTGTCACAAACTTTTTGTCACCCCCGTGGTGGGAGGAGCTCAAAACACACTGCATGTTCAGTCTCCCAACTTCATACGCAGGCTTAAAGGCCGACGTACACTTTGCGCTTACCACTTTTGCCTGCCTTCTCCTTTCCTATAGCCTTCATTTTTTAGCTTGCCCCGTCTTGGCTCCCCTCGCCGCTTAGGAGAGGGGAGCGTTAAGAAGATTATTCCCCCTATAGAAAACCGAGGTTGTACGTCGGCCTTTAAGATATATTTATATATCTTTATGATGTCTTTTGGATTACCACATATAAACACAATTTAACATAGTTCCCGTCTTTTTCATCCTGTGAATGGTAGCTTTCTTCTGTCATTGGGCCAGACTATGAATGAGGATATCTTTGCACTCCAAGAGTAAAAACCACCAGTGGCTTTCATTTTCACTTTGGCAAGCTCAACCAGACGACTTTTCAAAGCCATCTGTTCTTGGCATGAGCCTTTTGTGGCACATTGTCAAGGCAAGCATAGTTCCCACATTGCTGTAAGAGCACATGATCTCACACAGGTACCTTAGGGAACATAGAATTACCATGGAAGCTATTGTAGTCTTGAAATCGTGGCTCAAAAAACCTGATTTCAAGCATATGAGTATAAGTCACACTGTTGTATAAAAATGGCAACAAAAATTTGAGAAAAAAGTGTGACTTATTTATTTGAAAATACGGTAAAGCTCTTTCCTACTCTAAGGAGATTTTTTTTTTCAGTTGGAACTATATGGCAGGTACTTTCTATTTCTAGTAGTGTGCACGTGGTTGTTAGCAAAGAATGTAAGCAAGCATGCTGAGTGCAAAAGGAGCTAAAGTGGCTTAGGTGTGTGTCAACATCAAGAAACATATTTGAGAAAACCTGGGTGATGTTGCTTGTGGCAAGCTTTGGGCACATCTGCAGGCACTATGCTCATTTAATTTATTCTCGCCGCTTCAATGAGGTGCAGTTGATGTTGAGCTTCAACGTAATATAGTGTGCATCTACGCAGAGAGTTGGCAGCATCACTTCGAAAGCCGAGCGTGTCCTTGTTTCTAGATTCACATCTAAATTGAGCGAAGCTGTAAAACCTGAGCAACCTTTCTTTAGGCCATCATTTGAACTAGAAACTAACGAGGTAATTAGGGTACAGGTACATTATACTAAAACTACAGTTACATGCTTCCAAATGTATTGTGTTGCAGTCACTTGCAAGGGGTAACTAAGATTTCAATTCCTTTAACATGTCCGTAGACGTTAGATGCAATCGTTGACTAAGTTATCCGCAGCAAGGTTTGAGGCAATGGCAGTATGAGTGCCGATACGAAGATGTGAATTTGTGCATTTTTTAACATAATTTTGTAAGAGTAATTGTAATTCATCTTACTAGTTACTCCAAAATGTTGTTCAGTTACAGTTACAATTGCTGCAAGTTTATTGCGACTTAGGAAGTACTTTTTTTGTACCAAAGTTTTAACTAATTGCTCTAACCTGATTACTTTTAATTACCGTAAAATACCAGGCATGCGCTGTTATTTTAGCACCCATCCGCTACTTTTAACATATATAATAAAAAAGGTCGTACGAAGCACCCAACCTGGGCTTCTGAGCACACCTGGCTAACCGAGAAGTTTGTACGCGTCAGTTGCTTCTCCGAGCACGCTAATGCAGTGCAATGAAGCTCAATGCGCAAGCACCAGTCCTAAGTAGGAGAGCCCACCCCACCTTGTGCCCCTTCGGCATATTTGCTCTCAAACAATGGAGACAAAGGCAGCGAGCTTCGATTGTCTCCACCCATCATTCCAACCAGAGCTCTGTGCTCTGACGTCCCCACATGCTCTAATTTCCTCCTTTCCCTCAGTTTCCTTTCATACAACCGAAGGAAATAAAAATAAAAAAAACAACTTTAAAGTGCCTCAAGCCCCAAAGAATGATGCAGGAGCACATTCTGTGTACCAGTTAATTCGAGCTCATTGTTATAATGAATACTTAAGAACGTAAGAATAAAAACATAAAAGACGTACAGTAAAAACATAAAAGACAAGTTTTGACACCAGAATTAAACGCTGTTACTATTTCAAAGAGCGTAGTTGTCCGTGTACGTCTTTTATGTACATTTACATGCACAGTATACATTCCGTGTAATATACCGAATTGATCCTTAGGATCGAGGTAAACGTTTGGTTGGCAAAGCAGGGGCGTTTGTGTGCCCTTCTGTAGTGGTACGAATCTATTCTTTTCTGCGGTGCGATTGGTTGACCAGTGGACTGATTGCAGGGGCCTTCTGGGAGAATACTTGTCCTGGGGTCGTGTCACCTGCTCTCGGACCAGTACCTGGACAAAGAAGAGAACAGTAAAATCAAGGTATGTGGTGCCCAGCCCATTGCTATATTGCGATGCATTTATGTTTATGGTCCACATAAACTGGAGCTGTATAGTATCAACGAAGCAGTACAATATTTTCCGGTACTATTGTCTGCACTCGGTGCATAGTCTGCATCTAATGCTTAGTCGGCATTAAACACTTCTCATACACGGAACGTCATGACAAATGCCCGCTTTATTAGCTCACAAAGACGCTTGTATCATACATAAATCATTATTAACATGCTCTGTACTTTACGAAGCATGTCACGTCTCATCATAATGAAAGATATTGAAAGAACAAATCCTTGTATAGTCTGCACCTGTAGATTCTCTGCACAGCATAAAAATTTAAACTTTTAAACATGTGTAGCCCGCATAGTACACTCCCGAAGGTATGGTATAGACCCCCATTTTTTTTTAAACACCCTAAGGAGGCGCCACTGGACAATTTTTCGTCCCTGTGAGCTTCCGGTTCCCGTTGACTTCGTTATAACTGGTCTTGACAGTAATCGCATCATACTCCCGAAATTTCTATAAAACTTAGAATTTCCATACGTGCCATAAAAATACCTGTAAAGTTCACATTTTTTTCATCGATCAAACTTGAAACTTTAGAAATCAGAATGTCTTTGACCCCTTTTTGAATATGGTTTAAGTTGTTTCTGAAATGATGGAGTACCATTTCAAAGGCATTGGTTTCTGTTCATGGGTACCAGTTAAAACCAAAATGTGAGCTCCTCAAGATAAATCATTGCGCCGATTGATTTTGCCGAGCTTCCAGGTTCTTGCAGTAGCATCAGTCGCTGCAGTACATCTTAAATCATTACAACCTCATTATATAACGCGTGGAGAAATTGTGTCAAATTATAGTGAGTGGCAATTTATGATTACCTGCCACATTGAGCTATGAAAGTTGAGCTTACATTTGCCTAACCAATACAACAGCAGATTTGAACAGTGTCTTTGACTGGTTTCTCTAACCATTTTTTTTTTCTTCTTCTTCAGGATGTCTTGTTTCAGTTTCTGACGAGTGATGAGGTTCATCTGAATGCCATTGATGCTGGAGATCCTGAGGTAGGAATTGTGATCTCTTTAGTACATATTGTCTGCTTTTTCTCTTAGAGTTTTTTATGGGACAGCAAACAATGACGTTGAGTTAGTCGCGAGTCAGGCTGTCCTACTCATAGATGTCACAAAATTAATTTTGCATTCGACAATATAGTATGCAGTAAGAATGCATATTCAAAATGTTTGTCAGCCTCTTTGGCATCATTTTCATTGCTGTTGACAGTCTTCCAAGCATTTCAGTTTTTATCGTTCACATGTTTGCTTTTATGTGGTTTCAAATTTCATTCTGCCTTTGCTTTTCTCGTAATATATCTTGGCAATGATTATATTTTGACGACTGTTTCGATGTGATGGCACGAAGTTTGCGATAAATATATTGTTCTTTAAGAGCATAACGACTGGTTGCAGTTTTTAGTGCATCCATGATGAATATGAGTGCAAATGCTGCTCTGCGTGGCACACTGTATTACCAATCAATCAATCAATTCACATTTTATTGGGCCCCAAACAGCCGGTAAGGCCTTAGGAGGGTTACACTTGTACGAAATGCAAGACGATGGGGTCAAAAATATTTTCATACTACAAAGTGAAACTTAGTATTACACTTTTTAAAGCATGCAAGGGTAGTGAAAAGAGACGTTTTGTGTTTGAAAATTGAAAAGATCAGTGAAAAGAGTCGTTCTGAGACGTCTTGTGTTTGTCCCCTCTTTGTAGCTTCCGTCTTAAGTTTTAAAAACGTTTAAAAGGTCCACGTCAGGGTTAAAACGACAAGCCAGACGACAAAGAAGCTAGCGAGAGGACTGAGTGTGAGAGAGGAATAATGTTTGCCTTACGGGAGAAAGATACAACCTTAGTTTTGGTGGGGTTTAAAAAAAGCGAGTTTGTACAGCACCACAGGCGAATCGCATCAACATTGTTTTGTAACAGTTCACAGGCAGAAGGCGTGCGGATACCACGATACATTTTCACATTGTCAGCGAAATGTAGCATCTCTGAGTTACTGACACAAGTTGCAAGGTCATTTATAAAAGTAGTAAAAAGGGTCAAAGGTCCAAGGTTTGACCCTTGCGGTACTCTGGAATTTATCACATAAGGATACGATTTGCATCCTTGTGTGAGGAGGTTTGACTGTCTTTCTGACATGTCGTAGGACCAGTCGGACGTTTGGCCGTGCACGAGTATGGCCTGACCGGCCTTCCAGGGGTTATCATCTCTTCGGTGGCATCAAAAAACCCCTTCGAGAATGCCATTGAGCTGTCATTGATAGATGGGGCACTCCCAAAAAGTGGTTTCAGCAGGGTAATGAGAGGCTGCTACGCAGGTAGTGCAAAGGCGTTAGACTCCTCAAGTAGTCTGTCGCGAAGGTCGACATGTGCCGACCTTGCTTCCCACGCGCTCAAACTCTTTCTAAAAATGAACGATCTAGTGGTTTTCAATGATGCTCAACAAGTTTCCAATTGGAACCAGCATATTTATTTTTTACTAATTAAGAGGTTAACAGATTTTAGTTAGTTTGACTTATCGGGACGATTAGCCCCCTATACTATCTCCCCCAGGGCGTCTAACTCACCCGCACACATTGAATTAGCGTAGCTTTCGCAGCATTTATAACACAAACTCCTAAAGTCAGGAACAAGATACCCCGTATACGTTACTCCAATTTTTATTTCTGCATCTCCGTCACTACTGTGCAGAAGCACTCGGGGCCCGGACCTCGTGGACCTTGTTCGAGGCTCCGGCATCTGTTGATGCAGACGCAGAATAAAATATTTGATTTGATTTGCGCGACCATGGGAAAGAAGGCACCGGGCGGAGAGAGGGTGGCCCTGCAGGTCTCCGACTATGGGCCCATCCCGGCCCTGGGGTCTCTGTCAGAGGGTCCATTCAGCTGCCTCCAGGAAGGGGAGGAGCCTCCTGCCGACCCCACGGAGCTCTTCCAGCAGCAGCTCTACTCTCTGGACAACTCCCTGCTGCCCAGCGTCATACGGTCGGCCTGCTCTGTGCACATTGCCTCCGTTTTTATTTATTGATTCTAAACATTGCGGACCTTTTTAAGGCCCCGGCAGGTGCGCGCAACAAAAAGAGTGGTAATGCAGCACTGCACACATATGACAAAAAAAGGTCCTGCCATTATTTCATTAGAAAATGGAGGTACTACATACTGATAGTAGCAGCATAACAACAGAAAGCACGTAGCAACTTATCGTAGATCTTGCAGGTACACTAACATGTCGTGTTTATTACAGTGACTTCAAACGATACTCTTACCGATAACAATCGCGACATAAAATATGACAAGAATAGAGACAAACATTTGTTCCTGAACGTGGGAAGGTTTAAAGGTTTCTTTAAATTTTACCGAAATAATGGAAACATCTTGGAAATTTTATTGATTATTTACTCGGAACTTATATACATATTTTTCATTAATATCGATGCATTTCTTTGTGCAACGGTTCCAGTTTTTATTACACTCACGAAAATCGTCCTGTTGATTAGGATATCAGAAATCAGCCTGGTTCATATTTTTCTTTATTACATTATTTTATTTTACCTTATTTTCCCAATATGGCATGCGGTATTGCCACTGAAAAATCGGGAACCCACTGTAGGAATCTTGACAAACTGCTAATATTTTGGTGCACACAATTTGTCGCTGTAATTAGTGTAAAAACAATACAATAAATAAAAGAACCCTTAGAAGGTAGCTACGTTCCACGCAGATTGCATCCATGCAATAGAACGGCATCCATTGCATTATCTTACTGTTACCAGGTGTTAGGTGTCAGCATTGCTGTTGTCTAGCCACACCTGACGACGTACACCTCCATTGTTTTAATCTTTAGGGAAATATTTTGTGGCAATTCAAAACTTTAGCGACCAAATTCACATGCTTTAGAAAAAGCTCCATTTTCCAGGGCATATCTGACTCATCTAACGTTGCTTGGAGCTTCCAGTAACCGATCTCGAAGCTTAGAATCCTACTGTCCCCCATGTTTTAAAAATGTTTATGCATAGTTCACTCGGCCCATTTCACTGGCAGACACGAAAAAGGAATTCCCGCCTAAATCAGTCGAAGGCATGTTCGGAGGTTTGTCACTGTAATATCTCAATGGTGTTGCCAGCATTTCACTCGCAACAATTTTCTGCCAGTAAGCAAAAACTGATGACCCGGTGACTCTAACCTATCACAAAAATTAAGTAGTTTATGATTCATAAATAAAAATTTAAGAACATTTAAGACCACCCCTAAAAAAATACTAATGTGACTTGAACGCTGCTAAAAATCCCACCGCCCGCAAAGCGCCCATTTCTCCCACTAGACGACTGAGAAAACTGGTAAATTTAGCGGGAAAACTGATAAATTGGAAACACTAATGGCACAAACTGCTTTCTGACTTTTCCACAAACGGAAGGATCGTAAAGAAGCTACGAGGCTTGAGATGACGACAGCAAGGTGGTCCAGGAATGGCTGAATAACCAGTGAGAAACAATTTTTGCGAGTGTTATAAAGAGTAGATACCATACATTGTCTAAAGACAAGCATTGGCTGTAGCGAAAATCATGCTGAAAAGTGGTGAATAAGTGAGCTTTCACACAAATACTTTGGGGATTGATGGCCGAGCGTGTTGACACATTGCAGCTCGGTGCATGTGGAGCAAAAGCTCACTCGGCAGAACCCGGGGATTCTGGGCTCCATCCTCGTCCCAGCCCGTTTCGATCTGGACGAGCATCATATTGGCAGTGCATTCTAGTGTCACTACTGCGTGATGTACTGTTAAGACCCCAGGCTGGCAGTCCCACTGGGCTGCGAGCCTGGAGTCTTAATATTACATTAGGTTCCAATGGACATCCATTGGAACTGCGATGTGCCAACACGCTTGGCCGCCAATCCCCAAAAATTTGGCCAGTGCAGTACCCTGCACTGGCCAAATTTCTCGTCTACATCGGAGACACCAGACGTCCATTGGGGCTGATTAAGTTTTCACCGTCTAAACAAACACGCAACACAGTTACACTTAAAACAAAGTTTAACTGTGTAAGTGTAACTAAATTATAGTTCTTTGAAATCATACTGATTTTTTCGATTTGCCCACGTAACGTGTGGCTATTCATTTGGGCAGCGTAACTCAGATCCTTGACATTGCACGCTGCGCGACACAGTTAGCCCAAAGATGCTATCGCCACCTTGCGGAAATTTACTTGCTAGTGTTGAGTACCAAACCATGCCACCGAAGTTAGTGTGACACGTGGGTATATTCCTCCCTGCTGGTACCGTAAAATACTGGGGAAGCACCCACTTTCGGACGAACGCCCACTAGTAACATTTCCAAAACTTCGGAATTCTGATCGTACGTTAAGCACCCACCCCCTCCAAAGTGCCGCAAATATTCACCACACTGTGCCAGCTACGAGAATTCCAGCGGGGATATGCGCTTCCTTGCAGTGGAAAGGGAAAGACTTCTTGGGCAGGGGAAACCATTGAGTGTATTATATAGGTCACTTGGGTACAGTCAGAGGTTGGTGGCAATCAGTTCATCAAACGACGTTTCATTGACAGATTGTTTCATTGACACACAATGTTTCATCGGCAGATTGTTTCATCTACAAATCGTTTCATCGACAGCTCAGATTAGCTTTTTTCTGTAATAAGCTGCACGAGACTGTTGCCGCAAAGTGGCGTGTACGGGTCGGTAAGGTGGGTTAACATTTTTTAAATGAGCCGCCGCAGACTGTCGCCGCGAAGCGGTGTGAACGCAGGCGGGGGAGGTGGATTAGCGCGCACCCCAGTGATACACGCGTGACGAAATGTTCATACAGCGTGCAATTCGCATGACAAGTGTTGACGAAACGATAGTGTTGACGAAACCTGTGTTCATGAAACATGTGTCCATGAAAAGTTGTCCATGAAACGTAATTCCGTAAAACTAGTTTTGACGAAATGATAGGGGCCCGTCAGAGGCCCTAAAATGCTGGAGGTCAGCAGCCCAGTTGTAGCCATGTCAGGACCGATGGGGGTGAAGATAATGCGGTGTGACAATGAACAGTTCTTGGAAACAAAAGCAGTGGTCCCAAGGCTTTTGTGAGACACATCTTGATAAAGTGCGCACACTACCGCGGTTCCCTCACTGCTTGTGCACGCTGCTGCCATCTTGGTTTTTACTGCTTCAACGGTACTGTCGAAACCGGTTATAACGAAATCGGTTATAACTAAATAGCGGCTACAGCGAAGCGATCCCGATTTCCCCTTCCTTTTTTCACTTCGTTATAACCGAAGTCAGTTGTAACAAAATAGCGGATATAGCGAAGTGATTTCCGATTCCTGTTCACTTCATTATAACCGGTCTCGACAGTAGTTCAGATGGCAAATTTTAGGCTGTGCGGGAGAAAATCACTTGTTTGGTTCAAGCGTGTTTCACTCTCTATATTGTTCATATTTTACAGACATGTGCAGCGTTACACTTTTGATACAAACACAGTGATGTGTTTGATTCTAAATCACTCGGAATGAGATATAAGCACATTCTTAACAATCTGCTCTACCAAGGACGAGCGTAAACCACACGTTTAACTTTGCATTGCACATACTTTTCAGAAATGTAAGTAGGGAGCACACCCAAAATTTTAGCGTGTGCACTTTCTGAAATTAAAGTTTAGTAACTGGTTTATAATGTCAAAATTTTTATTGTCTTTTTAATAATCCTGTCCAGTTAAGTCTATTTATGTCATTCCTACAAATGGCACCATACACTTTGACATGCAGTGCCAAAGGCAAAATATTCTCCAGATGGTAGCTGTAGGTGAAGTGAAAATTCCTGTGCGGCTTATTTAGACGTCTCCTCTGCTTCAAATATCTCAGCTATCTGGTTTTACTTACCTGCACTATGTGCCACCGCCATGGACCTAAAATATTTTTGCACATTCCAGATTTATAAGTTAGTGTGTGTGTGTGTAAGCATTGTATAGTTGGAAAAAAGGGGGGGGGGGGAAATGAGAGCCAATAGTGTATGTGCACGGGGCGCATTTGTCGATTGCCACATTCCTTTGAGGGTGTGCGAGAAAAAAAGCAAACCCAGGACATGTGAATAAAATATAAAAAAAGAGAAAAACATATATAAAATGAACATTGGATCAATCAAAAAAGAAAGCGGTTGCAAAACGTCTAATGCAGAAATAAATTGGGAGTGTTTGACACAGAAATAAATAAGCAGCTCAGTCCGAATCAATGGCGACGGTTCGTTGGGGCCCAGAGAGTTGCGTCACTCATGCAGTGACGGCTTGCTTCTCTGGTGAGGATCTTGCGACGGACAGTACCGCTTCCTTGCAACGGTAATGGTACTTGCAGCATTCTGAAGAATTAGTGATCATTAATGTGGGCTATCCGTCATCTTCAGGGCATACGAAGAGGTGGGCGTGCCCCACGAACCCCTGCGGCTCATCAGCCCCCAGTTTGAGAGCCCCCTGCCGCCACTGCAGCCGGCGGTGAGTGGAAGCAATGAATTGTAGCACATTTGCTAGCGTGCAATTTATGAAAACGGTGTTGCACCTGCCAGCGGGCTGTCTTTACAAATGGTGGTGCACTGACCAGCGGACAGTTTTTAGAAATGGTGGTGCACTGACTACCAGTCTTTGCAAATATTGGTGCACTGATTAACAGACAGAGCAGACAGTCTTTGAAATGATAGTGCACTGACAAGCAGACAGTCTTTACAAATGGTGATACAATGACTAGCAGACATTCTTTACAAATGGTGGTGCACTGACTAGGAGTCTTTGCAAATGGTGGTGCACTGACTAGTAGACGGTCTTCACAAATGGTGGTGCACTGACCAGCAGTCTTTGCAAATGGTGGTGCACTGACTAACAGACAGGGCAGACTTTGAAGTGATGGTGCACTGATAAGTGCACCATTATATGCACCATCAGCTGCATTGATCGAGCGAATGCTGCCAGTGTTCGGCTGCTTGCCGCGGCGTTCGGCTACGTGAGCCGAGCACTGCATCAGAAACAAAAAAAAACTTTCAGCCTTTCCACTCTGGTGAAGAAGGAAGACCAATGGAGCTGTACATTGGAAAGTAATGTCCGGCAGGAAGTCGGCAAGCCCGAGTGGAAAAGCTGCCGCCACCTATGAGTGACGGCGGCAACCAGATACGTGGCTTGCCGCCGTTGCTCATGGTAATCGAACAAAAGCTCACCGGACAAAAGCTTACCGGACAAAAGCTCACCGGACAAAAGCTCGCCCGTTTTTTCACAGACCCGGACAATAGCTCACCTCATTTTTTTTTCTACCCTGGGCGAAACACGGGTTGGGGTAAAGTGCGGGCTTGATGGACATTGCACCATTTTTAGGAGAACTGGCATCCCATCCCATGCAAAGGTGTCGACAGATAAGCCATAGCAGGCAGAGAAGCAACGATTTGGGACCAAAATTTAGTTCACTGAAACTGAGTGGAGCTGATCAAGCTTGCTTGACTCAAGGTATGCCGGAGCACCCTTGTGCCACGCCCAAGAAACTTTGTGAGCCGAGGTTTTTGAACCCGAAGAGTGACCGAAGAAGCGAAGTCACCCCTTGTCGACCTCGCTTTTTCATTGTGCTTATGTCACGTTAAACGCGTGCATAAAAGTTAGGCACAATGTCTCTTCATTACTAATGCGTGGGTTTTCTTGGGGTTCAGGTTAATAATTGAAGTGAATGGCTAGGAAAATTAAATTCATTCCGTCATTGAGCGTCGTAAATGTATTTGACATCAAGGATTATCTCAGGGTGTTGTGAAAAGGAAACTGAAGCAAAACTGTAATATACAAACCATTGAGGTGCGAAGTTTTAAAAATATTTTCAAGGAACGGGAGTGTGGCCTTTTGGACAGATTTTAGATAGGCTCGCATTCCTTCCACCACAGCTTGTGTCCGAAAGACTAACCTACACCAGGGAAAAGTCTACCGGTGACATCGGCGACCTGCTGAACTACTTTGATTGCACGTATGTCAACGACTCCTTCCGTTATTGCTTCTGCTCCTTCTGCGGCGGCACCCAGAGCGAATTCTTCTCTTTGCCTAACTGTGTGCCGACGACGACCGGAGTTTCCCCAGGAATGGTGGAATATGTACGACGCCACTCTTCAAGATAAAGACCGGACATACACCTGCGAAGGATGGAATACCGCTTTCCAAAAAAGTTTGTCGGCCACGCCCATCCAAGCGTCTGGATGCTGATCGAATGCCCACAGGAAAATCAGGCGTTCGTTGCCACGGCATTGACACAAGCCTGCAGAGGTGAACCACCAGAGAAGCGGGTGCGAAAAACCACTCTGCGCCTGCAGAATCGAGGGAAAAATATTTTCAAGAATTACAGGTACACCCAGATCTACCGAGACTGCTGGAGCTAGTGGGGGACTGCATTCGCTTCTAACCAATCAATAAATAAACTTGTTTCTACTCTAAGCAACACACCATGCGCCTTTCCCATTTAATTTATCGTTGCATTTCAGTGTTGCACGCATGCACCTAAGTTGTCTGCACACGTGTTAAGACCAACATGAAATTTTCTACTGGTGAGCTTTTGTCCGGGTCTGTGAAAAAATGGGTGAGCTTTTGTCCGGTGAGCTTCTGTCCGGTGAGCTTTTGTCCGGGATTCGTTGCTCATAGATGGTGGTAGCTGTCCCTAGTTCGGTGTCTTCATTTCTTTGCAGGGGACACGATCCTGGGGAAACTAGCCCCAGCTCCGCTGTAAAACAAATAATTTATGTTGTCCCCATGGGTGTTCTTCTCAACTCAGCCTTTAGGGGCACGATGGTTGGATGGATAAATGAGTGAAAGATTCCCTATACTTTTGAAAATATGTAGGCAAAAGAGGTGAAAACCCTGGGCTGTGGGGCAAACATTATTTTGGCCGAAAATCTAGATTTAGGTACAGGATAATCTATAAGAATATTCGAGTATTCGGATATTGAGTACTTAACTGGATGACCGAATGACATAACTGGTTATTCAAATATCCGGTTTTCAGTTTAAAATAATTTGGTAATTCGAATAAATGGATAACCTGTACTACAAATGGTGTCATACTTGTTAGGAGGCACATTCGCTAGTAGGCAGTTTTTGCAAACGGTGGTGCATTTACTAGCAGCCAATTGCAAATGGCTGAACATCTGCTAGCAATCTCTGCGAATGAAGCCACATTTGGTTGCAAACAATATTTCAAGTGGTGGCATACTTGTTAGCAGACAATTTGCTCACGATGAGGTATATTTGCTAGCGCGGCTGTCTTTGCAAATAGTGGTGCACTACCTAACAGAAAGTCTACAAATGGTGGTGCTCTGAACGATATTTACAAATGCTAGCATGTTCTTTAGCAGACAATCTTTGTGCCTGATGGGGCACACTTAGTGCAATCCGCTTAACACGATAATGCGAAAACTCGAAAATGCAGTCGCTATAACCGATTATCATTGTATCTGGGCTGGATGCCCAACGCAAAAACGCATGGTCCTCTAGAAACTGATCGTTATAAGCGGCACATGGTTATCTGTAGTATCGTTAAAAGTGGATTGTGCTGTACTAGCAGGCAGTCTGACCACCTGCTAGTCTGCAGCTGTGCATTATACTCTCGTTGAGCGTGTTTGCCGCTCAGAGATCTCCTAACGATGACGTGCAGGCCTCATCTTTTCGGTGGTCCTGCCACATCTCTGGCCACCCTGAGGCCATAGCCGTGGCCATACAGATACCCTGGAGGAGTTTCTGGAATAGAGAGATACCTGAACAGTAAACAACTTTGCAGGTATTTCCACCGTCCTTCCAAGAGGCCGATCACCCGGCCCTGGAGCTCTTCGACCTGGACGAGGCCCTGAGCTCCGAGAGCAGGCGTCTGGCGCAGCTGGCCAACAAGTGCACCGACCAGGACCTGCACTACTACCTGGTGCAGTGCGGGCAAGTGGTGGGGGTTCCCACCTCGTCAGCCGATCCCCGGCAGGTGCTCGAGCACGTGCTCGCACACCTCGTGGAATTCCGCAAGCTTAACCAGCTCAAGCTCCCCTACCAGCCAGTTTCGAGTCCAAACTTTCCGCAAGCCTCGTAGTCCCTTGGAAGCATTTGGTGTGTGCGTGTGGTTTCGAAAACTATACGGTCATCCTCTCCGTCGTAGCCATTTTGCGAATTTGGCCCAGGCAGTAGGCCCGTAGCAGTTGCAGGAGGAGAAAGGATGACCAGCCTTGAATCTCTGATGGAACTGTTGTATTTGTGCTGATCTCATGCGCTCGTCTTTGTCGCCAGACGGCTATCGCCACATACAGTGCAATCCACTTACAGCGATAATGAGAAAACACAAAAGTTGAATCGTTATAACTGATTATCATCATATTTATCATTGTATCTGGACCAGAAACTGAGTGTTTCTAGTCCAGAAACCCTAGAAACTGATTCGTTATAAGCAGTACATCGTTATATCTGGTATCGTTATAAGTGGATTGCACTGTAGCCCCCTTAGGAGACAGTCTTTCCAGACTGTGGTCTTGAAAATCTTGCAAGAGGTGGAGGAGCAGATGGGGTGGCTCGCACGGAGGGAAATTCGGGCCGCTGGGCAAACGCGTGGGTCTCAAAAAAATGACGGCTCGACCGGTGGCTATCACCACAGGCCCTTTCCAAAAGTTAATCCAGCAACACTGGCGGCCGACATATTTAGAGAACACAACATTATCAAAGCCAATTCCGGACGCCTTGGGATTCCTGGGATTGCGGTTGTATGGCATACCTAACCAACTGCACCGTACTAGGCAGGAATAATGATCAAATCGCTAAGGAGATTATCGAAGCCAAAAATACAGGGCGGCTAAACGGACCAGTGTGTTAGCAGCCCCATCTCTATCTTTGTTAGCCACAAGTGCAAGGCAAAAGTAGCAGATATTTTGAATTGTATCTTAATCCGTTGAAGAGTAAACGACGACAAAATTAAACATTTGTTAGTCAGCGCTGTGTGTCTCCCTTTTTGTGTGCCTGAGCAAATTGTCTGCTTTTGTGTGCTGCAACATCGGAGGTATGAACAACCAATTTGCCCAAACTGCAGTCTAAACAATGCTTGTTTCTCTTTTTGAACCAAAAAAAGGTTGAAGTAACCACAGGGGGCACAACCATATGCTGTGAAATTTGCTGCCCACTTAGGCATATTCGTTTGAAGCACAATGCAAAGGAACACCTATGTCATGTGTGCACTATAATAGTGTTGTGCAGTGTACATTGAAAAAAATGATAACACCCCCTAAAAAAAAAAAGAAAGGTTTTGCCAGGCACTTTATTATGGCGTCGGAAGACAACCTCAATCTTTGTTTCAGCGTCGCATGTTTTTAATAAAGTAAAAAAAACGCAACTGCTCGAAACTGAAACTGGATTGGGGAGGAAGAAGGAATATAGAAGAGAGTTTGCGCCAGAAGTCACGTGGCTGTGCAACTTTTTTTTAATCATCGCATTTGCAGCTTTTTAGGAGCCACAAAAAAAATGGGTATAATAATAATTCTTTTTTTTTTAATATTGAGTGTATTCGTTCGATGATCGACTAGCTATATTTGCTGGTTGTGTCTGAACCATAGAGAATGGTACGGGACCACGAAGAAGAGGGCGAGTGCGACTCAAACCGACCGACCGTTCTCGATCGGCGGTTTTCGGATAGAAAAAAACTAATTTCGAGCCGCAAATTGTGTTCTGGGTAGTTGGGCTCTCGTATGGCACATACAAATAAAAACCTTGGTGAGCATAAATACCCTGTCAGTGTCCTTTTATGGACCCCAGTGTGACAGGTTTATTGACCTGGCCAAACTGTCTGTCTACAGATGAAACCAGCTCACAAACTTGTGAACTCAGCAAACCCACGAACTCACCATCTCATGAAGTCACAAACACACCCTCACTTACCTGCCAGGTACCATTTTAAAGCAGAATGGCTTCCAGCTGCTACTATAATCTCCACACAATGTATGACTAGCAGTGATGTGTCGCGACATGCTGGAAAGACGCTCGCTTAATAGTCTAAATGTTCTGTATTCGATTCCTGCCTGGCACAAACGCATTTTACTGCAATGGTCTCTTCCGCCCCAGTCAGTGTCAGGCCTCACGGCCATGCTTTTATACAGGCCTCACCTTTGGGCTTCATGAAAAGCCAAGCACCTAGGAAAAGAATGTTTCACATGAAAAAAGTGTTGGAAGTTCTGCTTTGAAACATTTTAAAGCAACATGATTTTATCTCAACACCCTTGACACAGAGAGAAATCCTCATTGGAGAGCGTATCTTAACAAGACACATTTAAGGGTTTTAATAAGATATCTACTATTACGACAACATCAGACTTTTGCAGCTTGCATAAATGCTGATCCAAGAGAACATCAAAAGATAAATACAGCACTAACATTTATGAAAATTGGGATCAGTATAAATAGTTACCGTAATAATAGATCCAGTTTCCCGGGTGAAAATGAAAAATAGGTTTCAATATTAATTGGATGCAGACCTGTGACCATAAGCAACCTTTTCATGGTAATTATGGAATCTTGTATGGAAACTTTTGCTTCCATACAAGATGTTCTAGGCAAATATGATCGCATATATTTTGAATTATTGATATGCCACGTTTGAGTCGCAAACTCTATAAGTTTATAGTTTCATCATATTTACAGTTTACTCAAGTATAGGTCGACCTTATATTTCTGTACTATTATTTAAAAATGGGTGTTAACCTTCGAAATTTCCAAACCCCTTGAGGAAACATGCTCTGCCGCAATTGCACTGGTGCAAAGCAGTGAAGCTTGACATTAGCAGCGCATCGCGAGAGCCATGACGTGGAGGCGCAAAGGTCGGGATGATAATCCTGTTCTTATCAGGAGTAGAAGATTTTCTGCAAGTAATTTAGTGCACAAGGGTCGACCTATCTTCAAGTAAATATGGTACTTAAGTTTATGATATAGCTATGTTCAGTTGAACATTCTGCCCACATTAGTCGTGCGAATAGCAAGTTCGAAGCAAATTCGAAAGCAATGTTGGTTTTGCCCGAATATTTTCGAACTGAATATCGAATAGTTCTCCCAAACCTTTTGTTGCACCATGCTTGAATGAAAACAAGTTAAACTTGTGAAGGCTGTTCTAGGCTCCCACTTAAGCCGATTTTGATCTTATATTTATGAACAGCGACCTCAGAAAGGCTGATGCCTTGGGAAGGCAAGTAAATGACGAATTTGGCATAAACTTTATGCCTATAGAGATGCCCAGCTGTACCTGATTGAGTGGATTTACAATTCTTGCTTTAAACAAAAATTCTTCAATCTGAAAAAAAAAAAAAAAAATTGAGTATTGAACGCAGGTTGTCAGGGTATCTCTGCCTAACAATCCCGCGTGCGTGATTGAGAAGGAATGCTTCTTCAAGCTTCTAGAAGATTCAAGTTAACTCTTACCCGAGTGTAAAAGGAGGCCACATGACCTTGTCGAGTCACTCTCGCAGCCAAAGCTACAGTGGAGAGAGCGAATGCCAACCTGTTCAAGAGAAGGGACAGGAGGAACGGCAGAGAAGGGCTGGGATTCCCCCATTCCTCCTTTCGAATATTCGGTCAAATATTCAAAAGGTTGAATATTCGAAACCAGGTCGAATATTCGAGACACCAAGTGTAGTAGAAAAGGAGCAGAGTGTGGCTTGCCGACTTGTTCTCCCTCGCAGTCTCGTGCTCAAGTCGCCAACGACGTCACTGCCGCTGCGGCGCCCACTTCTGCTTTTCTGCGTTGCTCATTCACTCTTTTGTGTCCGGCCCAAGTTTGCCGATTAGACCTTTATTTTCAGTTTTATGCTGGTCAATCCTTCTCCATCTACGACAATATACTCTTGCATAAGTCGTAGCTTAATTTTTAACATTTTACTGCAGTGCAAATATAAACATTCACAAAGTTTGTTTCTTTTGAATTATACCAGGCTCGCACGTGCACAATCCCGATTTGGAAGTGTGCTTTTCTCCCAAGCACGCAACTGCGATATTCATACTTTTCCAGGTGTTGATCGCGGCAGGTTACCCTGTTGAGTGCGCTTCTTACCAAGCACCGGTGCGTCGTGGAGAAGCAACACTCGCTGAGGTAAGCTTTGTGGGTGCTGCTTTCTCGCAGTGCACAGTGCTCGGTAAGAAGCGCACACAACGGGGTAACCCACTGCAATATACACTTCGAAAAATATGAATATCGCAGTTCATCTCGGAGCGAATAGTGTATTATTTGAAACTACTATTCGAAATTTAGAATATTTGCGCAACACTAGCCCATATGTGTGTTTCCCCCTTGGTTTGCTAATAGCAAACCTCATCGAATGTTTTTCATGTTACTAAATATGGTATTAAGTGAGCTGGTTCCCTTTGTGGTTGCTAGCCCATTTAGGTAATAAAGGAACCCAGTAGTCATTTTCAAGCAGCTTCCAAATTTGTGCAGAAACGCATCTCGAAACATACCGAAAAGCAAGGAGGAGAAATTGGGTTGAATACAAAGTTTAGTCGCACAATTGTTTGGTGAACATTGGAACAGCCAATGATAGAAAATAAGTGACTGCAGCAAAGGAAATTACTGCGTGCCAGAGGCAGAGGATCTACTGGGTCCTCAACCTATCACCGACTACAGACAGTTCGCTGTAGGCTAATAGTGTGGAGGGCCCTTAAAGACTACTTTATGTTGATCAGATCCTTTGGGAAGGAGAAGAGAAACAAAGCTGGCTGAATTGATCGAGCACTCTCGCAAATGACTCGACAAGCGATACGATCATTTGAAAGGCGTCCAAGGCTTCCAAAGTGTAGCCAAGATTCGTAGCTAATAATGCTGCCGAATTCAGTAGAGCAGAATTCAAGGAAACAGTGTGGATCTGTTGGGTGAAACGAGATTCAACGAAATATCTGGTGCCCAAGTTTTCCAGGTACCCCGTACAATGAGATGGCACAGCAGCCTCCTCGTGGATATTCGGGAAACTGACAGTCCGCCTTCCTAATTAGAGTGGCACGTGCCACACCCGACCGAGTGCACAATACGCGTTGCACAAAGAGTACAGACAAATAACTTGGCAGCGTGTCGGCACTATACTCCATTTCGCCTCAAGTCCGACCGCAGCAGACGCCACAATCCGGTGGAGCCTAGCCCATCCAGCGAACGGCGGCAAGAATGATAGTCACAGAGCTCGTCATTTTTGTGGGTTTGCCACTGCCGGCTAAACCAATAGCGCAGAAAAAACTGCAAGATTGTGTTACATTCACAGCGCACGACAAAGCAGACGCACAAAGGCGACGAGCGCTCCTACGATGCACATTTGGCGGCGCTCGATTGGCTCCGTCGGATCGTCATTGTTCACACGGACGATATAAGGCTGTTTCGCACATTCGCGTTTATGCGCAAATATGTGAAATCCATCACCAGCCATCTACCAGATAGACCTAGACCAAAAGGCTTTGCAGCATTTTTGAGATCAAATCCACCCACCATCTACGAGAAACTGTCTCTCATAATATTGTCGGAATTGCTTACGAGTACAGAGATTGCGAGTGCTCCGAGGCTAGCCCATATAAGGTGCCAGCGCGTTCTCCCGTAAAGGGGTATTTACACGAGGGAGAAATCCTGGGGATTTCTCCTCGGCAGCGCGCGCATCACGAGACGAAAGCGCGAGGCTTTTGCACATCGCAAAGCCCGACGTTTTCGTCACAGATGCGCATGCCGTGGAGAAATCCCCGGGATTTCTCCCTCGTGTAAATACCCCTAAAGCCAGTTGCAATACAGTCCGTCGCACTCCAATGCAAATACGAGTTCGCCTTTACGCTTACGGAGCGCAGCCCCTGGGTGCCACCATCTCGCCACTTGTGCGCGCTGTCTAGTAGCGAGGCGAGCCCACGATTGCCAGAACGCCGCCCCAACAAGGAGTCTCCCAGCCGCAGTGGCCAGACCAGCCTCCAAAACGAGGCAGCTCGCAAACGTACACATACCCTGCAAACAACCTTCTACAGCTTGAGCACTGTTAACCGGATAACGAGACAGCACAACTGCGAGCAATCGGTTTTGCTCGGTGTCACGACCATAAGCGGTGTTGCTTGCTCGCTCGTGTATTACGACTACGAACTTGAAAATATGACGTAGCACGGGCTGTCGTTTCGCACGCTTTTTATTATGAAAAAAAATAGGTGGTACGAGTCCAAACAAAGACCCGGCCATTGAACAAATCGTCACCGCACCACATTTCCATCTTGCGTATGTACAGCGCATCAAATAAAGTCGCCTTCCCCACAACGGCTAACGGGGGACAACCGGTTGCATCATGGAGTGTAACACGTGCACCCCCCCCCCCCCCCCCCTGCGATAACTGCCGGACAAAAAAAAGAGTGAGGAACTCCGGCGTCTCGCACTTGCCCCAGCCCCAAAATCCGCTTGTACTTTCGAGATACGTGGACGCCAACGTCCGCTCCGTGCAAATGAAGGACGACGGCAAACGCAAAAACCACGGCGGGTTTTCGTGCGGGCGTCGAGGAATTGCGGGAATCGCGTTGCGGGGAGAGGAGGGGGAAAGGGGGCACCGAGGAATAAAAACGACCGTCGGGGTGACAATGTCGGGCTTCACCGCCGACAAAAACTCGAACAGTGAAGTGCATACACAACTTGAGCATCTTGGTAAAGAGCAGCGGCGCTCGGGGAGTTCGGGGTCTCGTCGTGGCAGCCATCTTGGAAAGCTGATTCGCAATCGCTTTTTTAAATTCAAAGATGTGGGAACAAATAAGGAAGCGACTCTGTTAACACGTTAGCAGTTTGCCTGGGTACTGCAGTACCGAGCTCGAACTTTGTTTCACTAAACCGAAACACTCGTAAGTTGGAACTGCTCCTCCACACTGAAGCGTCGCACCTCCTGCTCAAAAATGGGCCCTTTTCTTTACAAGATATCAATGTTAAGCTAGCGCTAAAAAGAACTGGCACGCAAGAGTGCCGCCAAATGCCCGAACGAGCCACGGGCGACTTCGTCCTTCGATGGCCAAGCACACAAAGGACAAATTGCAACACTCTCGTTATTCTCGCGGTTAAAAAAAGAGTTTGACGTCAACGCGTGGCTTTTTTTTCACGGTGAGATGGCCCCAGTAAAAACAAAAAAAGCGCAGGAAAGAAAAAAAGCATTCCCCCTTTAAAAACGATGCCCCGGGCCTCGCGGCTGCTCATTTTTTTTGTTTAGAGTAGTAAAAGTATGGGGCAATGTAGACAGGTTATGTGCACCTTCCCGCGGACCGAGACAAAACTTAAAACTATATCGATAAAAAAAAAAAAGGAATCGGTGGCAGCGCCCGAGGAGACTGGCGACCTTGACGAGGCGAGAGTGACGAAGTCTCGAGATGCCCGAGGTCCCCGGTGCGCTGCCAAAAACGTGCCGCAAACGGCAGCCGCTCCCCACACCTGCAGCGCTTGGAACGAGCCTTCGACCGGTGCATTTGGCATCCCGTTCCGCTCGTACACTGAACGTGGTCCCAAAGAGCCAACAAACCAAGTCCCAGAAGCCGAGTCACCGTCATCGCATCGTCCCATCTTCCGGCCGTTGACGCTTCCATCGAGCTGCGGCGGAGCAGGCGTCTGCCTGCCACGTCCATCGCCGCCGCGACACCGCTGAGATCGCGGCCGGCGACAATGCGACGCTTGGTACGACGTCACCGAGTTAAAATCGAGGTGCCACTTTTGAGGGTGCGGTAAACGCACCGGTCGAGGATGCATTCCAGGCACCGCGTCCCAGTCCACACGGTGCAATGTCTTCGGGGCGACCTGGCGGGATGCGGGCAGCGCAACTTCGACCCGCGTCGCTCCCGGACAGTGTCTCGGACCCGGGTCGAGACTTCTCGAGACGGGCATCCTAGTCCTTGCGGGCCTTTTTCTTTTTCTTCTGGGGCTTGGCTTCTTGCCACGCATCTGCAAAGAAAGCGACAAACCAAAGTCGACTTGCGTTCCTTCGATGTCGGGAACAATGATTCAACGTTTCCAAACTCCCGGCTTGAGAGTTTTTCGGTTCAGTGTCTGAAGAGTGCAAACGTTACTTCAACCTCCGAGCAATGATGCAAGCTCGCGTTGGTTCGTCGCTGTTGCGCCCATTGTGACTTGTCTTTCGCCACCAGTTCTGCACGAGGGAGCTCCCCCTAACTGGGATTTTTGCTTCCTCGAGTTTCCTACCAAGGAACCCTCGCACCGAGTCGCCGAAGGGGGGTGGAAGGTCCAAAAGTGGTGGATCAGGGACGAAAGTTTCCATTGTGACCACTCTTCCAGTTCGGTTTGCACGGAACCACTACAAACGATGCAATCTACGGCCAAATATGTTAATGCGCCAGAGCTCGGCATTGCGCGGGACGAAAGCTAGAATTCTAGTCCCAGGTAACAGGAATCCAATTCCAGACATACAGTCGAACCCGGATATATTGAATTCAAAGGGGAGCGTAAAATAATTCGATATATCGATAATTTGATATACAAAAATATGTTAACTTAAGCTCCATTTGAAATTTCCGCGCGTCTCTGCTAATACCGAAGGCCGCGACAAACCGGACCTTACGAAATAGAGCCTCTAAGAGCCGCTAAATACAGTAGAACTTAGTTGGTAAAGATCACAAACACAGCGGCATTTACGCGACAATCTGTGCGATCGCGCCGAAAACAAAACACGAAAATAAAAAAAAATTAAAGAACGGAAAAAGTGAGCCGCATAAGAAAGAACTCTCGATTCATAGAATAAAGTTAAGCAAGCAAGAAAAACCTCACTAAATTCAGGCAGCAAAAAAAAAAACAACAAACAAACAGGCAACGCAAAAACCGCGAAAGAAAAAGGTAAACACAGATTAGGCGTTCAAAGTGATTGCTCAACAGTTGTTGTGAACACACTTGACATAAAGACTTTTTTTTTTTTTTTTTTTTTGCTTAGCGACAGCGGTGCTCGGGGAAAGAGCGCACGCTACTGTTCAGGCACCGTGCGCGCTTGCCCTTCCCCTTGCTTTTGCCATCCTTCACTTTTCCTTTTTTTTTTACGGTCGCTTTTTTTCTTTTTTACAACTGCTCTTTCGCTGCGTATCCCGTGCGCTGGCTTGGCGGTCTGCCAGCCCCGCAACGCGAGCTACCGCCCATGCAATCCGACCGCGGGAGAAGCGACCGGCGGCCGTGCTTTGTTCGCTACATCGAGTGGCCCCGCCATGGAGGCCATGGAGTTCGATAGAGAAAAACAATGCTCCTATACTTTTACATGTCATTTTCAAAGGGATGTTTGGACTGTTTGATATAAACAATAATTCGAAATACCCGGGTGTGATATAACCGGGCTGGACTGTATCTCCACTTCGATTCGACGTGCATGTGCGGATGTATAGTGCGATGCATTAAGGCTTTTAGGTTAGCACTCGCACCGTACTGGCCAAATCTTTTCACGAGAGAAAACGCAAAGTTGCCAGACATTGAGGCCGACTAACTTCTCGCCTTTAATAATGTGCGTACGATACATAAACACCAAGAACAAATATGCGTAGGCTTAGGGCTTTCCACTAACATGTGGCTGCTACTCTAGAGGTACCAAGCCAACTAGATTGCCTCTATACAGAAATCTAGACAATATGCCACAAAATACACGAAGAGAGGTAGCAATCCTTTTTCCCTTTCAAACACACTCCTCACCTAGCGCTACGAACTGACACTGATGTCGCTGCTTTTTCGTAAAGAAGGGCTTTACATTTCACTTTGCATCGAGTTCTTTAGTTTCATACATAAAATGCCCAACATTCAGTTCGTTCCAGAGTAGTCATAGGGAGCGGTCCAAGTATATCTGCTTCAGATTTTCTATGAGACGCCATACATACTCGAATGAATGCCGCAGTAGTTGCAAACAAATCCCACGGGTCTACCGAACGGCGACGGGATTCCCACACTGGACGCCAATTCGAGAGATGAAGATAGCGTACGTGGTAACAACCCGGAGAGTAAGGAGCCTTTATATTCAGGAAAAAGTACCGACTATTCTCCATACTTCCGCATCAATTCGTGCCACAAACGACGGACCGTCGACGATGCTAGACGCATCGCGCGACCGGAATGGTCTCGTATGCGGCAAGTGTCCGTCGCGAAAGGCGGCGCCATCTCGTGGTGTTCCGCTAGTAGTTCCATCTTTCGCGGGCAAGAGGGCATCCAGCGTTCTCCCCAGATGCGTCAGATTCTAGCTCAGTTGTGGCCTTCTATAGGCTTTTCCTACCGATTGCAAGGATGAGTCATACGAGCACTCGCCCTAAAGCAGACAAACGCACGGGCCTAGTTCATCAATCGCGCGGCAATTATTTCGACAAACGTTGTAGCTTACCGCCGAGTTCGTCGAAGGCCACGTTGGAACCGGCACCAGGCGTGGAGTCGTTGGACCCTTCCGGTGTGGGATCTGGGCTGCATGCCTCCGTCCTCTTGGGCTCTGCGAGTGGAACGGTCCTTAACAATTAAATCTAAACACGTTTCGGCCGTCCCGCCTCCAGCACGAGCTTCCCACCTTCGGCGACCTCGGGCGCTTCAAGCGTGAATGCGCAGCCATGGCACGACGGAAGCCAACGAGCACGTGCAGGAGATGCGGACATTCGAAAAAGACGCTCGGCCATTTTCACCTCGTTGGTGCCTACAAAGGCGCAGGGCGCGTTGGAAGTGCCTCGCCTACCGGGGAATGCTTTAGTTTAAACTCTTCGATCGATCAGGTTTTGGTTCTGTGGCGAGAAACCTGCAGCCCTCGCAACTTTTTGCCGGGATCCAAAGTCGAAAAGTTTGCGATACACGGCTGTTCGGCTATCTATTTGAATGCAAGATTCTACTGGGAAGCAAGAAAGAGCTTTCCTGATTTGGTCACAAATGGCGGCGCTATACAGGATCTCTCCTAGCATGACCCCGAGGGACAACGTAAAAAAACAAAAAAAACGGTTCCACTTATCGAAAGACAACAATACTAAAAACGTCTACCAAATTACTTTTCTCAAAATTTTCAGACTTCCACAGAATTTTCTCGACCCTTAAAAAAAAAAAAAAAAATAGGAGGATGAGGTTGCAGCAGCCGGAAGGGTTGTTCCATTTAACCTGGTGAATCGGGTGCTGGATTACGCTGCATAGAACTGATGCCTCGGGCAAATGTTACTCGGCGCAAAGGTCATCGACGCCAACGTACACCACACCCTCCATCTTCGTATCGTGTCAATGCGCCGCCCACGTCAGTCCTTTTTCGTCGACTCGACCAATTATCCGACGATTTCCTAAACAATTTTTCGACTTTTCCAGATGCCTTAATATCCTCCAACAATTCAACATTTTCCAGGTTGGCAGTTACCCGATGCCACTTCAATGACGGAAATATGAGAGTATTCTTCGGTGAGTGGCGAGGGAACCGATGTCGCGCAAAGAAACATTTTAATAAACTGTTTCCAACAAACTTACACGTATGAACACCTCACATTCTCGTCCTCGTCCTCGAAAGTGACCGAGGATCGTGTTGAAGGAACCGTATTCCGGTAGTTGATTATCACTAATGGTAATAAGAGAGCCTACTGCATTGGCATAGATGCTGTTGTATACCGTAAGCGTACCTTATGAACAAGATGGCATCTTTGCCCACTGACACAGACTGCCCACACTGACACCTAGATCAGTGGTCTGAATGCGTGCAGTTGCCACATACCAGGGTAGGGTATGGTGTTGTGGAAGACCAATGAACCACGGTCCTACGTAATACAAACTGAAAAAGGTGCGCTACGTTCCCCAACCGTGCACTTACAAACTGCACCGCAAAACATTATGCCCAGCGTGGTAACAAACGAGGAACCACCAACTTCATCCTTAAGCAACGGCACTCATGTTACGGGGGAAAAAAAGGGTTTCAGAACCTCCCTCCCGTTACGAAGCATAGTTCGTAAAAGGGAGGGTGTCGTGACCAGTGACTATAGTCCGTTGCAACCTAAGAACGAAGGGCGAGGGTAAGACGGGCCGGGGAGGAGGAAGCAGACGGAACGCTGGAGAAGAGAGAGGGAAACCTTCTCTCTTTAGCGTTCTGTCTGCTTCCTCCTCCCCGGCCCGTCTTACCCTTGCCCTTCGTTCTTAGGTTGCAACGGACTATAGAGCAGAAGATGACGAAGCACACGGTCACAAGAACACGAGCAGTGGGCAGAGACGCCACGATAAAAAGGAATCAATTGTTTGTACAATCGTCTCTTTTCGTTACGGTACGAGACACTTTCTCTTCTAAGAACCACTCTCCATAACAAGAGGAAAGCTTAAAAAGCCTTCCACATCCCCTAAAAAAAAAAGAGAAAGAAAAGAAGTTTACTGAATTTTCTAATTATTTGAGAATTAAAACTGTGCAAAGGACGAGAAACCTGATAAAGAAAGATGCAGACAGCGCTGTGTGTGTCTCTCTTTATCCGGTATCTCGTCCTTTGCACCGTTTTAATTCTCAAATACATTGTACCAACTCACCCAAGCTTCAACTTTAGCCAAAGCCCGCCGAATTTCCTAGTTATGTCTGCCAAAGCGTGCATGAAAACGTCCAGAAGACGCCCCATGTGGGTGAGGCAAAGAGTAGGGTTCCAAAATTTCAGTTTAAACTGAAAAAAAAAAAAGTCAATAACGGTATGTTGAATTCATTTTTCGAAATTCAGTTTTAACCGAAAAAGGTCAGTATCCTCGAGAAGTATGGCCTATCTTTTCTTTTTTGTAATGGCCACTTGTTTTGGAATGGTGGTTTGTGAACAACATTGCTGTCAGCGACTCATCAGCGACCAATTCCTTATCAAGTTGCCAGTTTGTCTTTGGGATCGTCCTTTGTTAGGCTGGAAAAGGGTTGAACATTCGACATAGACTTCTCTGGGGGAGGGGCGAAAGCTGCATTCTTTTTGTGATCGGGTTTTGCGTGCCTAATGCCCTGGTCTTCGAGGAAACAGTCTGGAATTGAGTTATTTTCATATAAATGTCAACAGTAAAAACGCGAGCTTCCCTGTGGTTTAGGAGGGCATAAATACGACAGATTTATAGCGCTTCCGTAGTCTGCAAACACAAATAACCAACTCTGACGGATTATGCCCCCAAACCTCGCGATTTTGAAGCGTGTCCTTTTAAAGGAAATGATAACGAGGATCGTCTCGTTGTTTTCTGTTTACCTGCGTGTATGCTTTTTCTTTTTCCATAATTGTGCGTACTTGCTGTAAACTGCGGGGGTAGAGACCTGAGTCGAGCAGAAATGCCTTTTTTTCCCCCTTCTTACTGGGATCCAGATAAGCTTCCATTCAATTCAACATTTCTCTCGTTTGCAAGTCCCGCCGCACGATGATCAAGTCAAATCCCTGGAGAGCACATCAAGCACGTGCGTCACGTCAAGCTGAATGCTGCACACTGAATCTGGCAAGTGCGACAGTTAGGTACTTAAATATTTGCCGAATAAAACGGTAAGAATGCTATCGGTATAAATTTTCATGCGAAAAAACCCCAAAAAGTCCTTCTAAAATAAAAAAAAGTAAGAAAAAAGAAAGACGTTTACAATTCTCTGTAATGCTGAATTAAAGCGCAGCTGAGGAGGATGGGAGGGTAAGGAGAGGAGGGTATGCCCCTCCTCCCCCTCCACACTCTCCCCTCCTCCTCTGCTGCTCCCCTCCCATTTAGTGGGCAATTTTTGATATATTTCCCGCTATTTAGTGGGGAATCTTTTTGCTAAATTTAACGGGGAAATTTTTTGTGCTAAATATAGTGGGCAAATTTTCCCGCTAAAATTAGCGGGGAATTTTTCCATAATGCAACACGCAGTTAAGCCCGGTTGCAATATTCCCATAAACCAACGCGCGCGGTTACGCTGACGGCGATGCCGCTCAAGCCGGAAACGGGCACCTAAGAGCTGCGCTCTAAGAAAAAGAAAGAATGCAGAATTTCAGCTGCAAGGCACTGACCGGAGGGAGCGGAGCAGGTGTCTGGAGCGGCCTTGGAAGGCACAGCCTTGGCCTCCTCGGCCGGCCTCTTCTCGGCCTTGCCCTTGCCCTTGGACTTGGCCGCTGCCGGGCCGGAATCCTCGGGAGTTACAGCGCACTCTTCTGCGATGACGGGAAAAGAACGTCCTCCCCCTCAGTCGAGCCGCTTCGACAACACTAAACAAGCCCACATCCTCAAGGGACATGGGCCTAGGTTTAAATTTTTCTTGAAAAATCCATTTTTCAATTTTGAGGTTTTCGGTTTTAGAAACTAATTATACACCCTTACACTAAATTTCGTAACCATGCGCCAAATAGTTACGCCGATATAAAATATTTTTAACACGTTCTGGGGCAGTAACAAAGTAAAGGAGTTCAATGTTTAAGTGCATTTTTCTCAGTTCCGCTTTTTGCTGCAAATTTCATACGAAGGAATCTTTTGTTCGAAGGTAAAATTATTCTGATACCACAATCAAGATGTTTCTGAACTGAAATTTACTGGAGAATCGGGCTATCTACTTTATTTTGTTTTAAGTTAAACTCTTCATCGAGAAAAATCTATATTTTCAAGAATTGACATAGGACAGATGAGGTAATCACTCTTCCTGAAATATTTACCTTTGAGTTATAAAAACTAGATAGCCCAAAGTCCCACATCCCCCACTTTATATTCAAGCAGTTAAAATGACGCTTAATAGCTTCATTTACATATCATAGATTTCTTAACGAAGAGTGACACATCTTCTTACGCAGGTACGTGAAGTTGTCCTAGAGAGCTGAAAGTTTGCACAGTACACCTACATCTGAAGTTAAATCTCCCCTGCAAATTTCATTCCGATCGCACGAGTAGTTCAGAAGTTCAACCTCTAGCCAGTGTCCCCCCTAACCACTTTATTGTATGCCCGTTATAATTCTATCGTTTATAAGTGGCTTCTCTATGCCACATATTCAACTACCTCAACTCCTATGTTGTAACTACCGTAAAAAAAGTGTGTATCTCTTTTTCCCTATGCATTGTTTGTTGTTTGTGATTAGTAGTGTTTTTTCATGTTGTGCTGAGCATTGCCAAGCGGTAACGGTGCCATGTCGGGCAGAGCGTATCTGCCTTTTGCCCTGTTATTGGAGATTGTAAAGTCTGAATAAACAAACAAGTCCGGTCCGCTTCAATTTCTAGCACAGACATTCTCATACATCTACAGTGTGTTCGCGCAAAATTTTTATTTTTTTCTTTCACCGCAAAAATAAACCATTCATCGCCGAACACCCTCAGTCTCCCGGCAAATGTAGCGCCATCAGCCTGGACCTCATGCCGAAATTTCTCAACTAACCGTTATCTTATTCAGAAGTTACGAGTGGTTTTCTGAACCTTTCAACTGAAAAATGGGACCCGTTCCCGGTAGTTTGCGCCATTACGGCCCCACGCGTTCGTGGCTCGTCTGCCACCCCTTTCCCATTCACAATTTGAGAAAAATGCTTCAAACTTTCCAACGAGATCATGGTTAGTTCTGAAACTTCGACACCTGGTACGGACCGCCGGCGCGACATTAGGGTGTGGAGACAGAGTGTACGGCGTTGCCTGTAGTTTATTTTTGCGGCGAGGAACACGCCGGAAATTTTTTTTCAGAGACACTATGTATGCGCCGTAGGCTTTATCGCGAATGCCACGGGGGGTGCTCCGCAGGGAAACGAATCCTCGATCGCGGAGACGATTTTTCCGCAGCCGCGAGACTGCCGGCCACAAAAGCCGGCCCTCGACGAGGAGGGTGGCCCGACACTCACTCTTAGCAGTCTCTTTCTTCGCGTTCTTAACGGGTTCTGGCTCGGGAGGGCTCTTGTCCTTCTTCTTGTTGCGCTGGTCCTTGGGGTTCTCCTGCACGGAAACGAGAAGAGAGTTCGGCCTCGTCCCGCATCTCCGCCGGCTCGCGCTACTAAAATCTTCTAACACTGTTCACTGGGTGCGACTAACAAGCGTCATTTTAAAGTCGGTGGCACGTCCAAGTGGACGCGAGCTAAGGGAAGCATCGGCGACTAAGGAGAGACAAGGGAAGACGGTATTTGCGAGCCCATGCTCCGTCGGTGCCAACGGATCGTTATCTGGTGAGGAGTGACAAGCGGAAGTGATGTGAAAAGCCAGACGTACACATACACATGCGAAGGTTCTTGTAGCGTAAAATGTAGTATTCAAAGATCAATCGGAAAAAATGAAATCAGAAAAACATAGCAAGGGCTTGTTTAGGTGCCGACTTTTCCTTATTTGGTTCCTTCCAAGAATCACTTGGTCGTGCGTTCGATTTCTGTCAGGGTGTCCTTCTTTCGTTCGTTTAAAATGGACCCTATAGGATTGACATGCTTTATAAACAAATTTAAACTTTGCGTAAAATGGCGCTGGAACATAACAGTTTTCTCGTGGAATTCAGCCGATAAGACATATTCCGAGACAAAAATAAATTGCAAAAGCAACGTCAAGGAAGCCACATTGCTGGCAACGCAACCGATACGGAAGTGCTCATTAATGGCGGGCACTCTCGCCGTCCAGCGATGTGCAAGGACAGTTTTAGTGGCGGCTCCCTAACACGTCCAGAATATTTACTGCTACGATGCGTTCTAGATGTGCATCTCAGCGTTCCAAGACAGTGCTTCGCACTAGCGCTGGCGGTTGCCGCTAATGGGAGTTGGCCATGGCACCGAGCCACCAACTACCCACTGAGACAGTGCTGGCGGTAGCACTTTGCAAGTAACGGCGTCACCGGTACTGCGTTACTTTTTACGGTAACATAGCATCGTACTTGTTGCTTTCTCAAAGCAGTAATGAGTAACATACTTACGTCACATATTTAAAGTAATGTGTAACGTACGTTATGTTACCCGTTCCTTCCTTCCCAAAACTTAAAAAATTACACTCAAATTTTTTTTTTTTTTTTGTGTTTTTGGAAGTTCACGGAGATGCGCAATGCAGCAGCAACGCCTCGAGGTCGAAAGGGTCCCTACCTCGGGGTCCGCGGCGACGACTGCCGGGGCGGACTCCTTCGGCTCCGGGACCGGGGCGGCCGGAGCCGGAGTCTCGGCGCTGGCAACTGCCTTCTTTCCTCCTTTCTTCTTGCTGCCTGGGCTGCTCTTGGAACTTTCCGCTGCAAGAATTGTGCAACAAGCCTTTCGGGTCGGGTGTGCACCTTGAGATGGTGTCGCGCGTGCTTCAGTCGCATCAAACAAATCCATTTCTCACAAGCACAGCAAGCTGAACTGGTCTATTACGCATACCTACTGCGTATTAGGAGGCCAGGTACCAGACAGAAATATGCGATGAATAGCTTAATGACGCTATCGCATTAATAAGCCTAGGGCATACCAAGTGTCTACCTCAGCAAACCTCTCAACTAGGAATGCTATTCCGCGACAGCCACCTCTCTGATAACACCAACGCAAAGCAGTGAAGCTTTTGTGCACGTGCCAGTGCAAAGTGACGAAGTTTCGTGCGAGAGTGACGACGCGAAGCAATCTTGACGCAGGCAGCACGGCCGTCTTGAGAAGTGGGGGTTCTAAAGGTCCCGCCCACTGCTCCTTTGTCCTACCGAATTCCATTCGATAGGACAAAGCAAGGGCCCACCGTACCGTCTGCCCACCTGCTTTTCAGCTTTCGGATCTAACAAGTGCCCTTTCCTATTTTCTTGCGATTATCTCCCGCTTTTGGGTGGGCGCTAGCTCGGTACTTTATGGTGCGCTTGTCCTTCGTGCATGCCTTATGCATATTGGTCTTATAACCAGTTCCTAATTCTATCATGAACCGATCAATTATATCCCAAGATTTTCTGATCTTATGAACCTACAAACTCTTCGCGAAAGATTCAAAATCTTTGCAACGCTCTTCTGCATTCAAACGCTCCAGGTTTTATGTGAAATGAAGAGGTCTGATTCAGAGTTTGAGGGTTCGAGGTATCTGCAATACCCTCGCAAAGCAACCTTGCCATTTCCTACTTTCCCAGCAGACAGTCCTCATACTTCAATAAATGTGAAACCACTAAACACTAGTAGCTTCGAAAGTTTAGACAATATCAAAAAAATTCTAAACCCGCGTAGCTGGCTGGCTCGACGAAGTTCGAGGTATCAGACTCTTTACGCTGACAGATTCAACCAATTTTATGTCTTCTGAAGCAGCATGGTAGTGATGACAAATGACTTCACGTCCGTTACATTTGGAATTCGCAGAATCACAAGCTTATAAGAATTAACATTATAATCTCAGAAATCCATTTTTTACGATAAAGAGGTTTTCACCACCACCTTTGTGTCAAAGTAATGCATTTCGCACTCGGAGCACTAATTTTGGGGCTGTAACAGCGGCTTTAGTTTAAATAGCCGCAACATCTCTATTTAAAAGAGAAATGCAAAGGTAAGTTTAAGGAAAATAAAAGCTAATAGAAAAAAAGAGGGTGAATGCATAGCACCACCACTTTGAAAGCGCACAATTTGTTTCGCTCGAAATCACATGTAACTATTCCAGTGATGGAAGTGGCATTCAACTTTTTCGTAGCAGGTTCCGTAGCAGGCAAAATGTTGGTTCAGAGCAGCCACTGACCCTTTTAAAGCCAATCCACGTGCGTTAGCACATCACTCGAAAATTGAATGATTATTGCATCACTAAATAAGTAAATCTTGGATAATATTTGAGGGTTAATTTTTGATATTAAGTATATTACTTATTACCTTCTGTAATTATAATATGTATGAAAAATCATAAAAAGTACATGACACGCAACTGTCTTTTTATAAATAAGGCTCTGATCAACGTAGGTTTCACATACAACGGGGATTTAAAAATATTTATTAAAAATAAATCGTAGTAAGATACTTCAGTTGAGAAAAAGTCTCTCTCCCACTGCCTCTTTTACGCTTATAGTTAATTTAGCCTGTTAAATATCATTTATGTAAAATTCCGAACAAAACAAGCACATCCGCTAAAACGTCACTCAACGAAAATATATTCCACCCAGAATTATGAATCTAAAAAACTCTCGAATGTCATAAACTGTGCAGTTGAACCCTTACTCCTCCCAGATATTACCGAGACACCAGGGATGGTTTGCTTAGCTCTGTGGGTACCTGAACAGGTGAATAACATAGTTGATTAACGCTGGAGTTTGGGCTAGTTGGTATACAGACATAGTAATAAAAATGAGTAAAAGGTAACCAACTGGTCCCGTCAGTTACCTTTTATCGGTTACCCTTACCATATTTTCTTTTATTTTGTCCTCGTCTTCGCAGCATTTTTGTTTTTATTAAAGTAACAGAGTTGCAAAAGAAATGTTTAGGTGACGCGACTGGCTCTGCGACGAGAAAGTATCGAGTGTTCCAGCCGATTCGACTCGGCAACTTACCTGTCACTTTTTTAGATTCTAGCCTAACAGAACTTTCTCCACAAATGACTTTACATGCCGTTCCTGAAGTACACGAATACTGTTCATTTCACCTTTTTTCTGCCAGAGGGACTTTAATAATCGAAGCGAGGACAAACTTTCGGCAGCCCTTTGGCTGTAACGCCAGGTACCCTTAGTTTCTTGTCCCTACGAATCTGGTCTAGTGCCCTCAAAACCCTTTTTGCGAGGCCAATTGGCCGCCGGGCGAGATAGCCGCAGCGACCGGCAAACTAGCCCAGGGGTTGGAAAGTTTTCCTTTTTGGGTAGCATCCTCTCTATCCCACGAGCAGGAAACATATCCTGGAGCATGGGTTCCCAAACTGGGTTCCGAGGGGAACGAGGGTTCCCCAGAGCACCCTTACGGGCCCCCCACGCTCCCAAACATTCTCGACCGTCCCTGCTGCCAAGTAGAGCGTTTTATTTACTGCAAAAATGAACTGCACATTGCCAAACGCTCATTCTCTGCCCAAATGTGGGACTAGCGGTCCAAACCAGACGCCAAACTTTCAGAACTATCTCGTTCAAAAGTTTGTGATTTTCCGAAAATTTTATCGGGAAAAAGAAGCTCCTTTTTGCCCGTTTTCGGTAACTGGCGCCATTTATCTCCGTGTATTTTCTGCCGCTATTTTCCCATTTAACTGCCACCATTTCCCCATAAAATATTTAAAAAAAAATCACCTTAAGTTTTTAGTAACATAGCGGATTGTTCTGAAACTCGGGCATATGGCTCGGACTGCTAGCGCTACATTTGGATGGAGAATGAGCTTTCGGCGACACATGGTTTACTTTTGCAGTGAAAGAAACGCTGAACATTTTTTTTTGGGGGGACACCATGTATATAAGCAGATCTGAGTCACCCACTGATGCCTAACTATAAGCCAAACACTTATCCAGTGTGTACATTATTGTTTACAACATCTTTAGGCGGCTACGCTGCTTTACTGCATCAATGACGAGGCCGGCAGGGGTCCTCCAACTACCGTGTTTGCATGATTCTAACGCTCAATTTTTTGCTTGCACGATTCTAACGCCCAAAACTACATACGCGTTACAATCGAAACCAAAAACAAACTTAAAAGAAAAACGCAATATTCGGTATGAGGTGGCTAGCCCCCATTATGACAGTTTGTTTACATTCGCCATTTTTGTATCCATATCACGCACATTTTTTCGCGTCTTCAGAGTGGTGTCCACCGCTTTAAGATGGAAAAACGATAGCAATTCCACTAGGAGGCTTTATTTAAATGAAAGGCCATCACGCTGGCAGGAAAAGATAACAACAGACCAGCACTGCGTGGCCTCGCAATTCCAGCGACCAGAAGAGCTCGCAAAGTGTTGTTTGGAAGAGGACACTCCCGGGGGCGACCACCTGTTTCTGCTCCTCTCTTTCTTGCCATTTCCACCCCTTTACGCTCCACGCGCTTTCTGACACCACCTGCTTGTGCTCCTCCCGTTCCTGCGCGCTGGGTCCATAGCTCAGTCAGCAGCGCACTTGGCTTCCACGCCGATGTCCAAGGTTCGCCTTTGGACACCGGCAGATGCACTTGACCGAGTGCATCGTGCACTCGTAAAAGCGCAAGAAGCGCGGCACTTTAAAACGCTTTAGACGAAAGCAAGGATTACCTCTGTGGACAGCTAAGAACCATCGTCCGACTCCGACAACGGCGACAACGATAAGTGCACGGTATTTATTTTTGTGTTGGCGAGCGCAGTAGAGTCAGCAGCAATTTACTTTTTGATTATCTGGAAACTAAATCTGCCTGCGCGTTAGGATTGGGGGCGCGTTAGAATTGTGCAAACACGGTATCAGTCGAGGCAAAATTGAAAAGTTTGAGAAGCCGTGTCCTAGAGAACAACGAGGACATGCTGCACTCTGCCACTCCTCTACGTGTGCGACATACGCGCTCTTCCTTTGCACATGCCAGTCAATTCAGAAGAGCGCCCGAGAAACGTACCGGCAGCATCCTGTGGCTTGGTGGCGGCCTCGACGGATTCCACGATGGGCACCACCACTTTCTCTTCCTCCTTGCGTCGCACCTTCCTCTCCTTCTTGCTCAGCAGCTGCACCCAGCCATCTGCAGAACAAACACCCGCTCACCCTTGCAGCGCTCGTAGAGAGACTGGTCACTGCTTTACGCCATGCTTGTAAAGCAAAGTGACCAATTTGCTACGGAGAGCAGTGTAACGGGGGAGCACCGCGAGTCTCAATCGCGTCACATCCTGAATCCTGCCGACACCACTTGCCTATTGGAAAGACATCCTTCGAAGAGTCCCACCAAGGAGCTCAAATGACGCTTCACGAATGCGGGCTTATCTGCTTCCTTAAACGAAGCAAGTCAGCTAAGGAGTCCTTTAACACTTTCCTGGCCACGGGAAAAGGAGCTATTTTCACGGAATCCGTGTAAACGATTTTATTGTTCTGATATTGGTGAAACAGATAGTAGACCTCACATACCCAGCAGAATTCTTTATTTGTGTTCCACCTTGGTTATGTCATAGCCTTGACTGCAGTTTCTTCATATTTAGCATTTTTGTCCACTTTGTTGGGAACAGAAAACGTTCATGCTGGCTCAGGACAGCCTTGGAAATTATAGTGATGCTTACCGACAACCATCTGTTAGGCAACGCATACAACATCATTTGAGGGGTCCGCAGAGCTTTTGAGGTCTCAAAAATATGCCACAATACCGTTAAATTATGTAAATAATGCCATCTTTGTTAAGAAGACTGATGCAAGCAATTAGCCATGTTACACAAGTGCAACCACCATTCTCGGGACTATTTTTGACAGCCCACCAGCTTGCAATGAAGCTCAAACCTACGTTGAAACTAAAACTAGGTACATTTCTTTGGCTATCCACGAGATTGTGGCAACATAATTCTCCTCATTAACTTTACTTTCTTGACGGGGCTTGGAAACCATTGATCACCGGTGATCGAGTGCCTATGGGCGCGATCGGGAAAGAGTTAATCAATGAGCTGGTTGTCATCTATGCCGGCCACACTTCCCTTTCACTATAGTTTGTTGCAACTCAAGAAGGTAGGGCAAAAAAAAGGAAGGCCGGGGAGGAGGAAGCAGGTGGAACACTGGAGGGAGGGGAGGTTTCCCGTTCTCCTTTCCAGTGTTTCATCTGCTTCCTCCTCCCCAGTCTTTCTTTCCCTCGCCCTACCTTCTGGAGTTGCAATGGACTATAGGCGCTGAAGATGAGGAGCCGTTCACAAAAGCAAAGCATCTAGCGAGGCAATGACTTAAGAACATGCGCTGCTCCATAAAAAGAATGTGACAATTACAGTGAAACTCGTTTAGAACGAACCCACGTACAGCGAATTATTGGCAATATCGAACTCACGGAAAATTTAAATAAAAATGCATGTAAAAAGGTACTTTTTATAACGAACAACATACTGGCTATATCGAACTTTTTCCCCCGGGGAAGGCTTCCAAAAACGTGCAAACAATCGTCTTCTAGCCTGTCACTTCCCCCAAAAAATATCTAGGAAAGAAAGAAAATTCTAAAAGCTCAAGCCGCAAACAAAGTTGACAAAAAGAAGCGATTCATAAGGGGAGAAAGCTAAAAAAAACACTGCACGCACGCAAAGAAAACAAAAAACTTCATCCCAAAGCGGTTGCCTACGAAGAGAAGTGATTCGGAAGAGGAGATAACCTAAAAAAAAAAAAAAAAAAGCTCTGCAAGCATGTAAAAAAAAAAAAAAAAAACACATTCTAGCGCTTTGTTACAAGGTGGAAGCGAAAAGATGAGAGAGAAAAAGAAGCTCTCGCCTTACAACGAACGCATCGTGGAAGTTTGTTGTAAATGTTTTTTTGCTATATTGAACTGATCGGAGCGTTTTCTGCTGTTCGTTATAAACGGGTTTGACTGTAAGCCTATCGTAAAATACCGAGCAAGCACCCATTCAAAATATGACAATAATAGCGAAAATTGGGGAATGGGCGCTTGTTAGGTCATGAATTTTACCTATATATCTACTGTGCGCATTTTTTCAGATGTTGCAAAATTTTGGGGTGGGTGCTTAGTATGGAATATTTTACGGTATGCTCTATTTCACACTTGCTGCGCGACGCTGTCAAAGCTACTGGCGCGAGCACGTGGCTTTGCGTAAATTCTCACTGGGACGAGAGCAGGTGCGAACCAATTGTTAAATCAAGACACCTGCTCGTGCCAGCAGCTTTGGCGGCATTCTGCACTAAGCATAAAAATTGAGTATAGAAGCCTCGAATCTCTGGAGGAATCATAGAAGACGGGAAAGCTGCTAAATTTTTTTTAGAGTTCCTCAAAGAAAAAAAAAATACATATAAAGAAAAATGGACGACAATTACAAACAGGGTCATTAATTACAAACAATCTGTCTCCTATTGTTTCATCTCTTGGGTGATTCCACGAGAGATCGAACCTGCAGGTCCACTCAACATTTTTATTTTTTCTGTTTTTTTTTTATATGTGATGTACACACAAATGAATCGCACGAAACTGAACTTTTTTTCTCGAAAACGCGTTTTCACTACGAGAAAAAAAATGTTTCAAGATTTTGCGACGGCCCTGCTCTCACCGCGGACTGCATTAGTTGCCACCTTTGCGGTCCTGTGGAAGGCAGGCAAAGAATGGTAGGCCAAAAATGGTTCCTGTTTCATGTAGAACACCAAAGTTTAAGTCAACTGAATGCAATTATGTAATTTATGAATTAAAAATTTTATAAAAAATTCATAACTTTAGACCAGGAGCAACAAATACACCAACTTTCAGGCCTTCTACCTCAATATGTATGGCATTAGCGACTTTGAAAACTATACATAATATAGGCCAGAGCATCTAAATTATATCTGCAAAATATGAACTTGCAATAAAAACAGAAACATAAAAAACAATTTTTTTGAAAAAACACATTTTCAAAAAAATACCCATATTGAAAAAACAAAATAAAAAAAAAAAAAACCCGGTCTCGATTTTATTAAAACTCTGGGGCACAACTCTCCTTAGGCCAGGCAAAAAGAATGTACAAAAACATGTTGCATCATTTGCTTAGTACAAAAGTTCTGAGAGGTCAAAGTGGCGGTTGAGAAGCGTCTTGACTCCGGCGTTTTTCGCTTCACCCCGCTGCTGGTATCTTTTTTTTATTTCTTTTTAGGAAAAGTCAGTTTTTTTTTTTTTTGCCACAAATAAGAAATTTATGTGTTGTAGCTTGCTGTAATAAAAAGGATCTTTCCAGATTTTTTTTATATTTCGTTTCTAGTGGTTGTTTACGGGCACTCATGAAAGTTCACGCTCCTTAATCGCGCTTGTACTTCGCATGTCTCGTTTATTAAAATTGTAGGGAATAAAAGAACGACGCCTCGGGTACAAGGCTACGGGGCGCTTATGTTACGGCGAAGCCAAGGAGGAGGTTCATTTACGTTTGCCATGCGGTTCGCGGCGGTCGCTGTCGGGAGCTAGTAAGATATTTGAGCTCCCGTTTGCAGCGGGGCAAACGTACACATCCTCCTTGGCTCCGCTGTAACATAAGCGCCCTGTACCTTTGTACCCGAGGCGTCGTGCCTCTATTCTCTACAGTTCTAATAAACGAAACCCGAGTAGACTTCAGCCTAACTCCGGCAGGAACAGTTAGTTGTCCATGCGCTTCCTTCCTTACATCTAAAAACGTAAGAACCACCTAAATATGACGACTTGTCAACGCCTCCCCTCGAAGAATATGAATATTTGGAGAATCCACAATTCTGGGCGCATCAAGGTGGATTACTGCGACAGTTCAGCTAGACTCTTTTCGAATGCGGGGTGGCAGAGTTGGTGTTGGTGCGTCAATGATGTCATCTGGACGTTTGTGTGTGTATGCCAGTGTTGTACGGAACGGCGTTCCAAGGACCGGCGTTCCTGGAACGCGTTCCTTTTAGGAGGAATGAAGGAATGCCGCCGTTACATTTGGCAACGGTGGAACTGGAACGGGAACTAGTTACATTTTTAGTGGAACGGAAAAAGGAACAGCATTCCCTTTTTTTCGTGCGGTGGAGTAATTTTTAATTTATTTCTAAGAGGGAAATTCTAAAATGTATAAAAACAATATCACTACGAAGCGCAGGGTCTCGTTAACTTTTTTTTCTTATCTTTCGGGCTATTTTGTGGGGTTCTCGCGTGATAAGTGTGGGGTGCAGGAGTTCTAACGGACATTGATACATTTTTTTTCAATGTCCAAAAATGCGGTAAAAAGAAGATCTTTTAGGCAATGGAAAAGACACAAAAAGAGGGACGTTTAAAGCTCAGCTACTTTCTTTGCTTCCACGAATCCTCATACACCCAGAAACCTAACGTCGACTACAGCCATCACTAAACTTTCACAAAGAGACCCACAGTTACACCAGAAGAACAGGTTACCGGACATCGAACGCAACCTTGTATCCCGAACATTGGTCACGTAAAAGATTCACACAAATTAACCTTCAACCTTTCTCGCCTCGCCCCCCCCCCCCCCCCCCCCCCCTTGAAGCTGAGCAACGAATACAACCTTCACAAAGGACTGGCAGTTTTCAAAACTGGCCTTCCGAAATCCCAACCCTCTACTTCATTTCCTCGTCTTGCGGACAGAAATTTCGAGAAGCAATTGTTGTTTATCGAGGAGCTAGTGTTATTAAGTTCGGACAAGGGACTTTGTTAGATTGAAACGTGTGAGGTTGTTGTAAAACGCTCGTGCAAAGTGGGGTAACAGTACATTTGGCTCGTCTGAATCGCTCACGACAAAGATGAATATGTCCGAAAGCTAAGATTTTTAAAGGTGAATATGTCAACAAATGAAACCTTGTTTCATTCTTGTTATTTTTTTTCCTGGTGTCATTCAGCCTTCGCATTCGTATGTTGCCATTTGATGAAATAGATAAAAACAACAAAACAAGTTTTTTTTTATCTAATTGAATATAGTAATCCCCAAAATACAAATGTAACGTATATGTAACGATACGTTCCATTTTTTAACTGTAACGGGAACAAGTTCTTTTTTCACGGATGGAACTTGTAACGGGAACGCGTTCCGAAAATCAGAAGGAACGAGGAACGAGCTTTCCTTCCTTTTTTTGAGGAACGTGTACTACACTGGTGTATGCCCAGGAAAGGCACAGATGCAGAGCTTCACTGCACGTGAACTTTGACTCTGCCTGGTTCGTGGCCACTGGAGTTGGTTCAGTCTAGCTGAACTGTCGCAGTAATCCACCTTGATGCGCCAAGAGTTGTGGATTCTCCAAATATTCTTCAAGGGGAGGCGTTGACAAGTCGTCATATTTAGGTCGTTGTTACGTTTTTACATGTAAGGAAGGAAGCGCATGGACAACTGTTCGTGCCGGAGTTAGGCTGAAGTCTACTCGGGTTTCGTTTATTAGAACTGTAGAGAATAGAGGCACACACACGGGTACAAAGGTACGGGGCGCTTATGTTACCAGGGCGGAGCCAAGGGGGATGTGTACGTTTACCCCGCTGCAAACGTGAGCTCGAATATCTTACTAGCTCCTGACAGGGACCGGGAACCGCATGGCAAACGTAAATGAACCTCCTCCTTGGCTTCGCCCTAACATAAGCGTCCCGTAGCCTTGTACCCGAGGCGCCATTCTTTTATTCCCTACAATTTTAATAAACGAGACATGCGAAGTACGAGCGCGATTAAGGAGTGTGAAGTTTCATGAGTGCCCGTAAACAACCACGAGAAAAGAAATAAAAAACAAATCTGGAAAGATGCTTTTTATTAAAGCAAGCTACAACACAAATTTTCTATTTGTGGCAAAAAAACAAACAAACTTACTTTTCCTAAAAAAGAAAGAAAAAAAGATACCAGCAGCGGGGTGAAGCGAAAAACGCCGGAGTCAAGACGCTTCTCAACCGCCACTTTGACCTCTCAGAACTTTTGTACTAAGCAAATGATGCAACATGTTTTTGTACATTCTTTTTGCCTGGCCTAAGGAGAGTTGTACCCCAGAGTTTTGATAAAATCGAGACCGGGTTTTTTTTTATTTTGTTTTTTTCAATATGAGTATTTTTTTGAAAAAGAGTTTTTTCAAAAAAATTGTTTTTATGTTTGTTTTTATTACAAGTTCATATTTTGCAGGTATAATTTAGATGCCCTGGCCTATATTATGCATAGTTTTTAAAGTCGCTAATGCCATACATATTGAGGTAGAAGGCCTGAAAGTTAGTGTATTTGTTGCTCCTGGTCTAAAGTTATGAATTTTTTATAAAATTTTTTAATTCATAAATCACATAATATTGAATGCAGTTGACTTAAACTTTGGTGTCCTACATGAAACAGGAACCATTTTTGGCCTACCACGTTTTGCCTGCCTTCCACAGGACCGCAAAGGTGGCAACTAATGCAGTCCGCGGTGAGAGCAGGGCCATCGCGAAATCTTGAAACATTTTTTTTTTCGTAGTGAAAACGCGTTTCCGAGAAAAAAAGTTCAGTTTCGTGCTATTCATTTGTGTGTACATCACATATAAAAAAACCAGAAAAAATAAAAATGTTGAGTGGACCTGCAGGTTCGATCTCTCGTGGAATCACCCTCTTCTTGTCTCAAAAAAATATGAGTATGTTTTATGCTTCAAAGGTTAGCTCGGGAAATCTTCAGCAGGGCAGAAAATATTTTCCTGCCTGTGCATTCTTATGCTGAAGTTTGACAAATTCTGCCCACATCCCTCTTACCTCGAGGGCCCCTTTTTTCTTTTTTTTCCTTACTGCCTTTGTCGAACCACAGCTAAGGGCTGGTTCGCACACTTGCGATTCCTTAGGATTGAGTGCGGTACGACCTTTCGCAATATCTCAAAACGAGAGATTGTGCTGGCACGCCGACACCCTGGAATCACATTTTACTCGAGCCAGGGTTTTGTAGTATTTGAGAGATCAAACGTGCATGCTATCTATGAGAAATAATAGTTTATAGCTAGGATTCCCGTGTTCAGAGTTGACTTCTCGTGAACTTCGGAGGGTGTTTTTCGGAGTTAATTTTTCGCTGGGGTTTATTGGAGTTTATTTTTTTTTAAATTCCCTATTCTATGAAATTCAAAACTTATTTTACTGCATAAAAAAACAAGAAAAAGGATTTGGGTATAGTTACCTGTTGTCCCGAAGGAACCTGGACATGCTAAAAGGCTTTTGTCAATAGTTTTAGATTTCAAAGGAAACTGAAGTGGAGTCTCCTCGGGACCACTGACCTTGTGCTCTAATAAAGTTGAGTTGTAATACTCAGTCTTTTTTGCTGTTCATTTTGTCGCTGTGACCCCGAAATTCATAGTTTTTCGGATAAGTCAGAATTTACGAAAAATTTACCGGCGAGTGTTTTTTGGATTTTTTCGTATTTATCCGAAAACACGGAACACTATTCATAGCATTGGCAAGTTTGTCGAGCCGATGGGGAAATGCGCAAAAATGAGGGTAATTATATGGAAATCGCGAGCGTTTCACAGCTACCCAATAGATGGTGCCAGTCCGTTCGTTCTCTCGTAAGAGATGATAAGAGGCTGCAATGCACTTGGGTGTAAGCAATCGCGAGTGTGTGAATGAGCCTTTAGCTTTATGGAACTGTAGAAGGACTCACCACTGCTCTCCTCGGCGGTCAAAGGTGCGGCCGCTTCGGCGGGTGCCTTCTCCTTTTCTCCAGCCTTCTTTCCCTTTGCTGCAGGGCGTTTCTCCGGCTGAGTCACCTTTTTGGACGGCTGAGACTGTAAGCAAGCAGACGGGAGAGTGCTCGCACGCTCGGCTCGGACATTGTCGGCCATCGTCGCATTTTCAGACTGAGCTAGGCTTTTGCAGGATCTTGAGCCAAGAGAAAGGAATGAAGACTATAGTACTAGACTACAACCACGTAAAACGCGGTAAAAGGACTTTGCATAAGTAGCCGTCTCTTCCAACCATGAGAACAACAGGAACAGCATCACATACAAATCTAAACATAGAGGCACGGTGATTTTAACCAAAACGATATTGCGCACGCAGGCAGCATTCTCAAGAACATCCGTATTATCGCTACCACGAAGCAACACTCCTTATTCGTGCCAAAAGTGAAATGACACGCAACGAAGATGGCCAATCACACACAAAAATTAGGCAAGTCTCGGTCATTTTTAATTACAGCAAAATGGCGACTCAATTCTTTTGTACAGTGAACATACTGGATGCACTGGCAGCCCCTAAGATTTGTTGTAATTTTTACAGGGGCTCGAGATTCCGTATTCATCTAAGTTTTGTGTGCTCTTGAACCCACGAGAAGTAGAAGTTTTGCACAGGTACTAGGTTGAAATATAAAGCAACATGTTTTCAAATATTTCCCCGGTAATATTCGCCAATGATCGCAGGTCATTCTTATTGGTAGACGTCTCGCTTCATTATGGTTTGCCCGTGTCCCAATCAGAAGTAATTATAGAAAGTAGGGTATACATAGGTACAGCTGCATCGCAAACAGCTTGCATCGCAAACATCTGCAAAATCAGCAAGATAAAAATTTTGTTTTACTTAATTAAAATTCTAAAAAAAATTAGACATTTCCCTCACTAATGCAAGAATATAGCTCTTTATGAACTATATTTTATTTGAATTGAAAAGAAACTGACAGCAGAGTTAATTCATGCCACAAAATTTTACTACTATTTTACCACATCATGCCCATATCATGAATTGTTGTTATGGTTCAAACGAAGTGGCCCCAATAGCAACTGCCCACAGCTAGTTGTAATAATCTTTGTTTCTTAGGCACCAAAAAGAGCTAAAAAGAAAGGCAAGAGTGGCAGTTTTTTGTCTTGAGATGGAAACCGTAAAATCCAGTGTGAACTCCGACCGATTTTGAAGAGATAAATGATGAAAACTGTCGGGTGGGCAATCTCTAAAACTAAGACAGTGCAAGTTTATAAAAAAAACAATAACTGGTAAATGCCACTGGCACCCACTATCAACCACACGACAGGGAACTGACACAGCAGATCGCGGACACACATTCGCGTTTCGCAGAGTGATGGACACGCGGGAACTCATTACGAACTCCTGTGTCGCAAGAACCGATATCATGCATGCATATCACGGACACGGCAAACTTGTGTTCCATGATGCGACAAAAACCTGCAGAAACCCGCGACAAACTTGCTTGCCACACATACAGATACCGCAGATTGCGCGGTTCATGCGATTCCCGTCGGACGTTGCAAGATGTTCAACGGGATTCAGTGGGTGGGTGGTATCTTGGAATTCTAAACCCTACTAAGCCAGAAAAAAGGATGGGCAATCTCTCGGTGGAGGGCATCCATACAAGATTACACACTAAAAGTCCGACCTGAATGTTACTAGATATGTTCAGGGCACAAACATGAAGCGTGAACACATCTCACCTTGGCATCAACCTTTTCCGTCTTCTGCTTGGCAGGAGCTGCGGCCTTCTCCGAAGCCTTTGGCTTGGCTGGAGCTGGAACTGCCTTAGGCGACACTGTGGGTGCATGGCCGTTAGACTGAGGCTTGTTCTGCAAGGCGGACACAGGAGGGTACAAGATACACATTAAAATTCTGAATGAATGCTCACCCATTTTGGAGATACATGGTGGAAAATATTGGGTGGGCGATCTTTAAAACGACCACTGTTCATTTCTACGTATGTGCCAGGCTCAGGATGTAACACGTGCAACCAATAATTTTTTGAAGTCGAGCAACACATCGAGCAAAAAGCACCACACCGTCGTTTTTTTTTATTTATTTTGGAAAGGGAGATGAAACCACCTGATTGGGAAACAATCTGCCCTCATAGCACAGGAGGGAGTCTGAGGTCAAGCAGGGCAGGTAGCGTCAACGAAGAGCAACCGAGGCAGTAGCGCACGCGGCGAAAATCCCTGCGTTTTGACGCCACTCGGACACAAAAACCCATCTAATCTTTGCGGAGGCTTCAACTAGCGCTGCCGTGGGCACGAAAGTAAGAGGAGAGGATAAAAAATAAGATAACGCTGGCTCAGCTAGCTAGTCTACTGCACGAGAAAACGAAAACGGATCAACAGAACATAAGGAGGTTTGCTGCCGTTCCCTTAATCGAATAAACGCTAGTAATCCGATTTCTTTTTAGGAAAGATTTGATAAAAAAAAGTAGCGGCGACGCAACGTGACCTTAGGTCAGCGGCACCTCGCCTTCCGGCGGTCGAGTTGTGGCGGATGGCGGAGGACCGCGATGATCCGGGCACAAATTGAGGAAGTAATTTTTGTTTCTTCTTTTTCTTATTTGGAACTGTCGATGGGCGCAAGCTCCGAGGACGGGGTTTAGGGAAGACGCGAGCGGCGTGCCCGAAAGAGTTGATCCGGTTTTCGGAGCTCGCATATGGCAGGACCCGAGAACTCGTTTCAAAAGAGCACGTCCCCTTCACGCAGTCAACAGGTTTCCCCGAAATAAAAAAAAAAAAATAAATAAATAGATGGACAAACAGATAAAGGTTCCGTTGACCCTCCCGCTGTTAAGTTGTCGCGTCGGGTTGTACCTTCTGAGCTTCCTTGGCCTGCTTCTTCTTCTTGGCTGCTAGCTTCTTGGCGTCCGCACGTTGGATTTCTTCTTCGTCGACGAAGCTGGGCGGCAAGCTGGGAGACTTGAAGCCGAAGGCGAAGACCAGCAACGCGCACACGATGACGCCGACGATGGGGAAGGCGAACTGCGGGCTCACCACGTCTCCCAGGGGAAGCTCCATGCTGCCGCCGTCTGAGTCCGAGCAGAGCGGCCGTTACCGGAGGAATCGGCTGACACGCACGCACGCTGGGACCCGCGGACCAACACGGCGGCTCCAACGTCAGCAACCATCGGCCACGAAAGCGACGTCGGCGCCCCACTCGACTCTCCTTAGGCCCGTCCGTGAGCTCCTTCTTTTCTGTTGCCGTCGCGAGGAGAGAGGGCGCTAGCGACGAAAGACGACAAAGACGACAACCAAAGAGCTGGTGGGATAGTGATGTAAAGGAGGCAGTAGAGTAAAGGCAGCAGTAGGCAGTGTCGCGAACCGGCCGAGGTTCGAGTTCGACCAGGTTCGACTTTTTCGACTTTTTAGTGGAAAATTCGACGAACCTTGTATTGAGGTTCGACTCGTGTGCGCATGCGCGACAGGCTGGCCAGTTGGCTTCGGATTGGATGGTAATGGCTAAGGGATGAATTAAGGGCAGCGCTGATTGATTATTTCAGTTAATACAGTACAAAAAAAAATAAGTTATTAACTTCTTTAGTGATTATAATTAGTTTATTTTAATTACAACTGTTTATAAAATAAAATAACCCTCTTCATAAAAAAAAAAAAAACATTCGCCAAACCTAGACATGCTTGTATCAAGGTCTGGCCACACTGTCCACAAAGTCGAACCCACTGATCTCAATGACAATTGCTGGATTGCGTTTGCCTGCTCCGCGAATGCGGTCACTGGCGGCCATCTTTAGGTAGAGTTATATCACCTCTAGCCAAGATACAGCTGCTGAAGCCACTTGGCAGCCACCATCATCCATCCATGGCAGACGGCGTTTTGGCAGTTGTGGTCAACGTTGTGGTGGCAGGCAGCCATCAAAATAGCGTGGGTGATATTCCGTGATTGATTGAAATTGTTTGACGAAACATGTTTTTAAAACCCGGCGTGAACGATAGCCCGGTCTTTGAGGACCCGGTGAAAGTTTCACGAAATCGCGCAGCACCGGGGAAAAGCAGCACAGCACGCATCGAAAGTCGCATAGAAAGAAGCATCGATAGCAGACGCCGGTACGTAGTCTGCTTTCGATGCGAGCTGCGCTGCTTTCCCCCGGTGCTGCGCTTTCGTAGAACTTTCGCCGGGTCCTCAAAGACGAGGCTACCGTTCACGCCGGGTTTCAAGAATCAGCTTCGTCGAACAACTTAAATCAAGCACGAAATATCACCCACGGTACAGTGTACTAGATCTACGGCTATTTTATGGCAGCCTGCCGCCATTGCGCTGTCCGCCATATTACTATGATGGCTAGAGATGATATAACTCTACCTAAAGATGGCCGACCGTGGCCGCATTCCGGTCCATAGGCAGAGCTGGTCAAACGCGATCCAGCAATTGTCATTGAGATCAGTGGTCGAACCGGTCAAATCTGGCGAAAAGTTCGAAGGTTCGTCGAACCGGTTCGACACAGTCGAACCCCGAAAGTTCGACCTAAAAATCTGGTTCGACAAAAGTTCGCGACACCCCTAGCCAGGAAGCATCTAGAGATCACAGGTATGCTAAGAGTAATGGGGAACCAGAAAGCGAAGTACATAGGAAGTGGGATACATTTATAACATGTAGAAAGGAGGCATCCTGTTTGATTAATGAAAAAATTAAGAGAAAGGGGGCACAATGGTTGTCTAAAGTAAATAAAAAAGACAGGAAGGCAGCCAAAAAATTTTTGAAGCACCTGAACTCTTTGAGCCGTAAAACAAGTTTAACTGTATCAATGAACAAGTCTTCACCAAGAAAGTCGTAAACGTAGAAAAATGTTTGAACAGCAGTAGAGGCTTTATTACACGACGTTTCCGGAAGAGACTTCCCTTCTTCAAGTGTGCAGAAAATACAGTTGCAAAGCGTTTTTAGAGAGACCAAAGGAGAGGAGGAACATTGAAAAAAGCGAAAGAAAAAAGTCAGATATATAATAGTACAAGTAAAAACACTTGAGCATGAAAAAAACTACATTCCAACAAAACACACACATATATATATATATATATAAAAAAAATATATATATATATAAAGTGTTAGTTTTAAAGGGGCCCTGCAAGGACTTTTTTACTGGTTTTTATTTTGCACCGAACCTGAGCGCACTGAACGTAGTAACTTAGTGAAACTTTTCTTTTCTCGAAATTCGCTTTCTTTTAAAAGTTATAGGCAAATTAAGATTACAAAAACAAGCAAAAAATAACCTCCCTCATGACGTCCTTGGTTGCTTGAGTGGCCGTGAACTAGAGGAGGGGTAGTGAGCTCAGCGACCGCTCACGGCGGCCGCACTCCGTGTCGACGGCGCGAGAGGGCGCCACTAAAGCATGTTCTGGATAGGCTGTATGCAGCGGGCAGACAGAGCGGCTCTCATTGCATTTGCTGCGCGATTAAACAATAATTCAGCATGACACTTCATTGGCCACGAACGACAGCAAACACGAGGTAAAGATCAGTTCAGAACGAGAGCCACTTCGCGCTGCCATACCGCGAAACGGCTAAACCGCAAGACAAAGCTTCTCGCCGAAGGCCTTCGGAACGCTCGGAGCCGGTCGGATCCTCCTGTCCTTACGACCGCAGCGCCGCCGCGTACATCCGGGACCTTTCCGTGTCGGCGCCTGATCCCACTACTCCTTTCTAGTATGCGCCGCCTTTTCCACCGTTTGGTGGCGGGTATGTCGACGGGTCATTTCTTGTTTTCGTACTTTATAAACTACATTTGTTTCTTTTATGATCTAAAATACTGAACAAAAACTACTTTTATAAATAATTGAATAGGTTCGCGCCACTTATATTTTGTATTTCGTCTAAAAAGAAGCTTTTAGTGGCTCTGACCAGTAGTAAGCCCAGGACCAAAGACGTCACATATCGCGCGCTTTCGGTACCGCGGGTCGCCCTCGTCGATAGAGGAGGTTTCCGCGTCGTCCGGTTAAAATATGACGCACTGATATTTAGTTACTCTCTCCGTGCCCTCTGGCTTGCCCGAACCCCAAGAGACGTGGAAACCGCAAAAAAGGTAGACGCTTAAATATGATTGCAGGGATACTACAACGAAATTTCGGCGCTCATTTTTTGTTCTATATGTGTTCAAAAGAGCAGTATCACATGGAACATACCAATATCTTGTTAAAAAAGTCTCAAAAAGGAATTTTAAAACGAATTAAACGATTAGCAAAGAGCACCTGGTGGATGTCGCTAACGCCTCGTTTGTAATGCTCGTCAAGGAACCTTGACAGCTAGTGACGGAAGTTGTCTCGCCTCCGGCCACGACGAGAGAAGGGGGGAAGGAGGAACTCTCTCTTCCCGAGAATCCCTTTTGTGTGTCGCAGAAGTCGCTATTGTCCCCCTACAAGATTATAGAAGATTAACCCGTCACTCAAAGTTCGTACAAAAGCAGCCGCTTCGGTGGCTGGAACGACTAGGCCATCCTCTCGACGTCAGCCTCGCCGTAGCTTTGCTCGTCTCGAGACGACCTACGTCACGATTGCGTTGGATGTCACGTGCTCTAAGCTGGGCCTTCTCCGAGCGCTTGCCAGAGTGGGCCGTTTATAACGAAAAATACAGCCACCAGGATCAAAATACAAACGTGCGATTGTCATTTACGGATATTGTGGATCATATTCAACCTATTTTTGAACACGACGGGAATATTTCAAATTTCGTTGAAGTATCCCTTTAAGGGGAACACGGTCGCGGCACTCGTTAGCGAAACCAAGAAAATATATCACAGGCACCGGCCTCCGTCACGTTAGAGTCAGAGCTCCAGATCCAGAAAAAAACAACAACATACAGGGGTCAAGTCGAGTGAGCCTAAGCCAGTATAACGCCGAAGGAAACGAAGGTCATAAATAAGCCCGAAGTGTGTGTAAACGGACACCAGAAATGTCACACGTGGGTGGCACCGCTCAACAGAATACCGAGAAATACTCCTTAAAACGCCTCCCAGCTCAATCTCCCCCCTCCCCACCCTCAAAAAAAAAAAAAAAAAAAAAAAGAGGAGAAGAGGGAAGTTAGCGGGCGACGTCCCCACATCCCAATGTTTCTAGCTCTCCCCTCAAAGAGCTTTAGCTCTCCCCCGCTCTCCTCCGCGATGGGGGAGGTGGTTTGCCTGTAGTATACTAAAAACTAAAAACCTACAACAGCCTATACAAGTTTCCTTTTGAAATGTTCATACCAAGCGGGGTTAGGGTTTTAAATTTAGATATATAAAAGGACTCTTTATTTTTGCGTGTAATATCATTTTTGAAACTGCTCTCCACAATGATAATTTTTAGGTGCGTATGAATGTCGTGGTCGTCGGAGTTAAAGTGTTTAGCGACTGGTGTTTGTCCTTTATTTACAATGTCAGACTTATGGCCATAAAATCGCTCTTTCATAGAATTTTTAGTTTCTCCTATGTATTGCTTCTTACACAGCGTGCAGTTAATAACATATATCACGTCAGGGGTTTTGCAGTCGATATGCTGTTTAATATTTTCGTAGAAATCTGATGCGTAGCTCGAAATTTTATCAGCGGTCAAAACGAACGGGCAAAGTTGGCAAGGAGTGTTGAGGCAAGGACCACAACCGCCGCATGAACTGGGTATTTTTATATACGAGGGACATAACATCCTCCCAAGATTCCGATGCGTACGGAATGTGACAAATGGTGATTCGGGAAATATTTTTTAAAGTTTATCGTTGGCATGTAGGATGTTTAAATGGCGTTTCAATATGGAATTCAGGCTTGATAGGTTCGAATAGTATTTATAACCAACGGCACCCTTGTTTCGTTGGAGTGAGGCTGTCGTGTGGATTCAAGGAGTGTGCTACGTTCCAGAGCGGATGCCTTTCTTGTGGCGTCGTCGAGAATAGATGCAGGATATTTTCTTTTGAATAGTGTGTTCTTCAAGGACGTTACGTTTTCCTTAAAGTTCGATTCTTCAGAACAAATTCTACGCAACCGAAGGAATTGGGTGTAAGGTATATTATTTTTTTGACATTTTGGGTGGTAGCTATCATAGCGTAGAACCTGACGTTTGTCTGTAGGCTTTCTGTACAACTCCGTTACCAAATGGCTTCCCATCTTTTTAACGCTAACGTCGAGAAAGTTCATAGAGTCTGCTCAGTAATTACAAGTAAATTTAATTGCACGGTGACAACCGTTGAGGTAACTTAGAAAAGAGAGGAGTGCATCTTCAGTGTCATTCCAAATGATAAATATATCGTCAATATACCGAAGATATATGGCGGGAATCTTAGCGTAAGTCCACACAAAGGTCTCCTCAAACTTGCCCATAAAAATGTTAGCGTAATTTGGAGACATTCTCGACCCCATGGCCGCGCCTTGAATTTGCAAATAATGATCATCATCAAACATAAAGTTATTGCAGTCTAAAATTAATTCCAATAAGCGCAGAATACAGCTACTGTCTGCGAGAGACGAAGGGTAGAGAGAGAGGAATTCCTCCACGGCTGCCAGTCCCTCATTATGTGGGATGTTAGTGTACAGAGAGCTCACATCGATAGTAACTAGAATGCTCTCCTGTGATATTAAGCCGGATCCGTTCATACGGTCGATAAGATTAAGAAAGTGTGCGGTGTCCTTTACGTAAGATTGTAATAGGGGGGTATATGTTTAATCGCGTGGTCTACAAATTCAGAAATTCGTTCGGTTGGTGTGCCTATGCCTGATATAATGGGCCTCCCTGGATTGTTGGGCTTGTGAACCTTGATGAGCATATAGAAGACACCTGGATGAGCGTTTTTTGACTGAAGGTAATTATATTGATCGCCGTTAATTTTATTGGAATTACGCAGATCTTCGAGTGTTCTGTTAATTATAATACTAAACCGCTGTGTAGGATCGTCAGGTAGACGTAGATAAAAATTTGGGTTTTCAAGCTGGGTCAATGCCTCCCGCATGTAATCGGCCCTGTTCATAACTACAACACCACCACCTTTATCCGCAGGTCGAATAATGACGTCCTCCCTAGATTTCAAATTATTAAAGGGTAACTGCAAAGAAAAAAAAGTGTTTTTTTAAACAGCCTAATTGGGACAAGCATGTCACAAAACAAATCTTCCGCGAAAATTTCTAGCAAAATTTACGCCACAGGACGTAATTTAGTCGGGGTCACAACTTCTCCACATTTAAAACTCCCGCTCTTTCGACGCGCGCGGAGTGGCTGCTATACGTCACGGAGTGACGTATAATAGCAACTCCGTGACGTATAATAGCAACTTTGTGGCGCGCAATTTAAAACGGACGAAATAGCCGCAAACTAAAATCAGTTTCGCGCAATAAATATTGCTGTAAAAAAATTTGTTGTTGGCGGAAAAAGTGTTTTGTGACATGCTTGTCCCAATTAGGCTTTTTAAAAATACACTTTTTTTTCTTTGCAGTTACCCTTTAAGGACCTGTTGTTCCCGTCTAGACAAATTACCCCTCTGTGTGGTTGCTTTAGCAAGCGAATAAAAAATATCATTCCGTATAGCCTGTACATAATTATCTATGTACACGCTGGTCTTGCTTGAGTCTGGGGTCCAGTATGACTTCAACTTGAAATTTGGTGTTGTGCTATCAAGACCCCTAGTTTCATTGCATCCTTCTTTTCCATTAAAATACGATTGAAGGTGTAACCGCCGGGAAACTGCTGTAGATCATCTAAAAGTTCAAATTCTTTTGCTGCATGTGGGGTGGGTACGAAACTTAAGCCTCTAGATAAAACTGAACACTCCGTAAAGGTCAGAGGGGTATCAGATAGGTTAATTACTGCACAATCACTTGTTTCAATAGGACTACTAGTCACATGTGACACACTGTTCGGGGAAGGCAATATATTATCATTGTTAACTTTTGACAGGGAAAGGCCATCACGGTGCGCTTTTTTTGCCTTATCAGTCTGCAACTCATCAAGCTTTTTATCTGCAAATACGTTAAGGTCGCTAATCTCCTCCTCGGTTAGTTCGGCAACGACAGTTTTAGTTCAAGATCAAGATGTTTGATTACAGTTAGGCTCTCCTTAATCAGAATCTTTAAAAGTTGCATGGAAGTGGCCTCGAGAGTGGTGTCCCAGTTCTTGGTATTATCTGAATTTCTAAAATTAAACGACGGTTTAATAGAGAGGGCTAGTCCCTTTGGTATCACATTCTGATCAATGCAGTCCCTGTAGAAAGAATAATGTGAAACATACCTTAATTTCTTGTCTATAAGTTTCCGAACACACGTTCCCCTTAAAACTAACACTTTATATATATATGTGTGTTTTGTTGGAATGTAGTTTTTTTCATGCTCAAGTGTTTTTACTTGTACTATTATATATCTGACTTTTTTCTTTCGCTTTTTTCAATGTTCCTCCTCTCCTTTGGTCTCTCTAAAAACGCTTTGCAACTGTATTTTCTGCACACTTGAAGAAGGGAAGTCTCTTCCCGAAACGTCCCATAAAACAAGGTTAGAACAGCATTGCATCACCACGTCCCAGGGTGAGCAACTAGAAGTGGATGAGGCAGCGAAACATGTAGGAGCAATGATGGCAGAGAAATTTAAGGAGCAAAGGTACACAGAAAATGAGGAACTAGAAGAAAGTAATTTAGTTGGTGAAAATGAGGCTATCGGAGAAAGGGAATGGGAAAGGGCAGTACAGAAAGTTCCTAGTGGCACGTCATCAGGCCCAGATGGCATTCCTATTGGATTATTAAAAAAGTTAGGCCCTAAATCCAGGACGAAATTAAGAGAAGTGGTCAGCAATGTCATTGAAGGCGGAAGTGTCCCGGAAGAATGGAGGTTAAGTAGGGTGAGTTTAATATATAAGGATAAAGGCGATAAGGGTGACATAGCCAACTATCGTCCTATAACAGTGACATCGGTAGTCTACAGGGTTGTAATGCAAGTTATAAAGAACAGATTGCAGACATGGGTAGAGAACGAGGGGTTGCTTGGCGAGTTACAAAATGGCTTTCGGAAAGAAAGAAGGTTGGAGGACAATTTGTTTACATTAACACAGTGTATCGAAATTGCAGTTAAAGATAACAGACGTCTATGGATAGCTTTTTTGGATATTAAGGGAGCTTATGACAATGTGGTCCAAGGAAAGCTGTGGGAAATAATGAAGCGCTTGAAGGTGGAAAATGGAATAATTAAAATCTTAAAGGACATTTATAGGGACAACAAGGTTTTTATAACATGGGAAGGAAGAGTGACGGCACCAGTAGAAATAAAACGAGGCCTTAGGCAAGGGTGCCCTTTGTCACCATTACTGTTTATGATGTACCTCCAAGGATTAGAGGAGAGACTAGAAAAGAGTGGAGCTGGCTTTGACCTCTCATACTACAGACATGCCGAGAAGATTGAACAGTCAATACCGGGATTAATGTATGCAGACGACATAGTACTAATGGCGGACAACAGGATGAATTTACAAAAACTAATGAGTATCTGTGGTGCAGAGGGGAATGAATTGGCATTGGAGTTCAGTAGTGACAAGTCGGCGATTATGATATTTAACGATGCCGAGGGTGAAGTCCTTAAAATACAAGAATGCAATGTTGGGAGGGTCGACAAGTATAGGTATCTAGGCGTGTGGATCAAGGAAGATACGGATTACCTCAGTGAACATGAAAGAGACACAACTGGCAAGGGCAATAGAAATGCAGCGGTAATGAAAAACAGGGCATTGTGGAACTATAACAGGTATGAAGTGGTCAGGGAGATTTGGAAGGGAGTTATGGTGCGAGGCCTAACTTTTGCGAATGCAGTTCTATGTATGAAACCTGACATTCAGGCATAATTCAGGCAAGGCTAGAAATAAAACAACGAGGGGTGGGTAGGCTGGCTCTCGGAGCGCATGGGAAGACACCAAATCAGGGGGTACAGGGCGACATGGGGTGGTCGTCTTTCGAAGGAAGGGAAACAAGCAGCAAAATAGAATTTGAGGATAGACTGAGACAAATGGATGAGGGACGGTGGGCACGAAGAGTGTTTAGCTATCTGTACATGAAGGGTATTGACACAAAATGGAGAAAGCGAACAAGAAAACTCAGATCTAAATATGTGGGCAACAGTGGGGAGGTGGGTCAGGAAATGACAGTTAAAAAGAAGGTTAAGGAAACAGAGAGAAGTATATGGGAAGCCGGTATGCAAACAAAATCAGCATTGGAGATGTACAGGTTGTGTAAAACAGATATCGATAAAGAGAGTCTCTATGATAATTCAAGGGGGAGTTCTCTGCTATTTGAAGCCAGAACGGGAGTGTTGCGGACTAAGACATAGAGAGCTAGATATCAGGAGGTAGACACCGTGTGTGGAGCTTGCGGAGAGGAGGAGGAGACGGCTGAACATTTGGTACTTTACTGTAAGGGGCTTCACCCTGTAGTGGCTGAAGAGCCTATTAATAGAACAACCGCACTGGGATTTAGGGATAGTGAGGGGAAAATAGACATGGGGAAGGTGGAGATAACCAAGAAGAGATTATCTGACTGGTGGCATAGGTCGAGGGAAGGGTGAATATTTTCCTATTCCCTACTGGGCGACCCTTTCTGCGGAAGTTGTGTGCACCCGGTTGCATAGAGGCGCCTCCGTCGTACGGACCGTAGCTTTTAAGACTAAATATCTAGATTTGTAACTCGTAAATTAAATAGCTTAAAAAAAATACTGGCTAGGTGGCGCAGGCCGCCGCCCGATCCATCCATCCATCCATCCATGAGCGGGAGATCCGGACGAGGGTGAGAGAAGAGGAGGCCCTTCGGTGGTCAGAGACGGCGCCGCGCCGTCATAATCGACGATGCTTGTTACCATCAAAGCAAATTTCAGCGCTCCTGCTCTCCGAGGAGTGTGCGGGAGCGCAACGAACGCAGGAGTACCGTCGGCGCCACGACTACACTGAACAACGACCACACAATACGGCGAGCAAGTGTCCTAAAATGCGTCGTTGGCTCATTAGAACGCGAAGAGGGGTACGCCGATCAAAGGGCAACACATGCCTGCAAACTCTGTTTAAAATCGCGTCATTTTGGAAATTTCAAGCGCAGATGCGCGAATTTTGATATACAAGTTATCGTGTAATGCTGTGCTCGATAAAAAGACTAACCGGGTCCAAATGCGCTGTTACCTGCGTGCAAAAAAAAAAAAAAAAAAAAAAAAAAATAGGGAAAACTGTGTCAGATTGGCCGGTCTCTCCGGCGAAAAATGAACCCGGTTGCTGTACCCTTTTTTCTATACAAAGTTCGTAATGGTGTAGGCCTTTAGCGACCATGAGTGGAAGTCTGAAATAATAAATAAAAACGTGTTCTCCTGCCGCAATACACGCAGTAGTTGAGGGTAGTACTGCCGGCTGACTCAACTGCTATTTAAGTAACGGAAAAAAAAAAAAAAGATATACTAGTTGATCATTTACCGAAATAGAACAACAGAGAGCTATAGGCTGATTTTGGAGTAGCCATATCTATTCTAAGAACGCGAACCACTTCACAACGCCAGCCACGAGCGAGAGTTCGATGTTCCGTACAGGCCGCCGATACAGCCCAAAGATGGAGAATGGCAACCTCCCGGTTTGTCGTCTGCTAGCGGAGTCGGGCGCGTGCCCTCTCTCTCGTTTTACCCTGCCGAACCAACACCTCCTAGAAGACAAGGCCGTAGCGCTCTTCTCGTGACGTCGCGAAGGAAGGCCATCGGGGGCACGCGTCGAAGCGAAGGCAACGCGCGTGGATCGACCGTCGTAACGCGCTTTTAGTCACATACGCGTGTCTTATTAGCTAAAATGAAAGCTGCACATATATCAAGGGGTCTCGAAAATATTTTATTACATGGGCAAAATATTACACCGCTAAATAATCGGTATGAAATGGTTCGATTCGCCTGAACTGGCTGAACTAGTTCAGCAGTGCAGGAACTGGTGCATTCGATTCAACCGGAAGTTGCACGGCCGCTGCACTGGCGCGTTCGATTCATCCCACTTCTGAACGAGTTCAGACCCAGTTCCTCAAAATCTTGCACCGGCTCCGGAGTCAGTTCAGCGTCCGTGCAGAAGCAGACGACAAGAGCAGACGGCGATGGCAGACAACACTCCTCGTCCGTCTCTGCTCGCGGTGCCATTTTTCGCAGCTCTTGCTGAAATGTCTGCGATGTTTAACAATAACGCCGATACGGAGGTTGCATTTCCTCTCATTTATGATAATAACGTACCCGCGGTGGACGCGGAATTGAGATCGTAACCGAGGGTAGGAATTTGCTTGATTATGATATTCTGAAAGCGTTTTAGGCACCTGCTCGCGTAGGTTTGGCTTGGATGGAACAGCGCGGATGAACAGTCACACTCACATGCACACAGGAAGCAAACAGACTCGCAGCGCTGACTTTCAACTCAGTACTATATTTCGTCTTCCTCAAATCTTCAACTTCTTCACCTTTGCCGTTAATGAGAACCATTTAAATTTTTACACACCAGAGACCAAATAGCCAATACACATTAAAAATAACTAATAATTAAATAAATCATGCAAAGGCAACTAAAGAAATAATATTAAAAACTAAAAATTTAAAGCGAAAAATTTCTCATCCCTATTGGTGCTTTGATGATATCTCTAGATAATCCAATTCTTTCCTTGACAAAGCTACGGATGATACACTAACACATTGTTTGTCCAACCTGGCTATTTTTTCAGCTTCGATGATCTCTCGTGTCAGCTGATTACCACTTCTGGCTATGACAGTGCAATTACTCAGGTCCGCTGAACACCCGCAATCCCGGCAATGGATACCTAGATTCTCTGATATTACTCTGTTTATGTTATAATGATGCTCTCGTAACCGGTCATTGAGACACCTCCCGGTCTGCCCGATATACTGTTTTCCGCATGAGAGGGGAATGGCATAAACCAGCCCTTCAGAGCATGGAACAAAACGGGAGTGGTGCTTTTTGGTACAACCTAAGGTCCTATCGGAGGAAGAATTGACTTTTTTACATAAACTAGAGAGCTTGCATAGAGCAGAAAATACTACGTTAACGTTTACGCGGTTGCCTATCTTTTTAAGACCATGAGAAATATGGTGAATATAAGGCACAAGCGCTGGCCTTTGGTTTCTGTCCCTCTTCTTACATTGGATTAAATTGGGATTTTTGATTTTCTGAAGGAGTTTTGCTGCGACAGATATTAATACGTGATTGGGGTACCCCCCGTGACCGTAGCCTAGCTATCTGCGCGTCAAAGCTGGTTTTTACAGTATGCGGGCATGACTTTGTGATGGCATTTTTAAGGCATAGGTTAACTACACCCCTCTTAACTAATTTGGAGTGGGCCGATTGATAATGGAGGAGTGGCTTTTTCCCCCTCGGAGCGTATGTCCAACAAGTATGATGAGAAAGAAAACACAGTCTGAGGTCTAAGAACCTTAGGGACTCTTCAACCGGAAGTTCATGGGTTACGTCCAAAGGATCCAAAGAGTTCTTAAATATCGAGAGGACATTAGACACAGTACTTGAAATGTCGTTGCCATCGGGGGCCAAGAAAATAAAAAAATCATCTACGTAGCGGAACACTTTCACAACTTTTGAAGTGCCCAAACGCCTTTGTAGGATGTTGTCCTGATGTGCTAGGTATAGGTCACTAAGACGAGGCGCAATGCAGGATCCAATGCAAACACCTTTCGTTTGTCGGTACATGTGTCCATCCCACGTGCTGAAAGTAGATTTCAAGTAGACTGTAAGCAATTCAAGAAAACCGCTTTGGGACATTCCTGAAGCATTTTGGAAGGCTATAATGCCGAAAGAGTCAATGCAGGTTTCAATGCACATTAAAAGTCCTTCTTGGGGTATAGCATAATACAAGTCCTTTATGTCAATGGAGAAGGCCTGTAAGTCATTGTTGTTGTGTTCATTTAAGAACCTAATGACTTCATCTGAGTTGTTTAACAAGAAAGGGTCGTCAACTGTCAGCCAGTTTAGCTTCTCTTGTAAAAAGAGGGCAACAGTCTTCTGCCAGGTCCCCCTTTCCGACACTATTACTCTTAAGGGACAGTCAGTTTTGCGTGTTTTCGCACTGAACATAATTTGTAGACTCAAATTCTTGCTTCGGTCGATGGTGGAGCAAAGCTTCTTTAAGTCGAGCTTCTGACATATTTTCTTGGCCTCACTTTTTACTCTAACTAACGAAACGTCAACGTGGCGGGTGAATACAGAGTCGATCGCAGCTAAGGCTCTTTCTCCAAATGTAGCCTTATGCATGATCACGAAACCTCCTTCTTTGTCTGCCGGTAGGATGGACATCGACTTTTCTTTCAAGTAGGTCTCGACTTTCTTAATTGGCATAGTTGAGACTGGCTGTCTGTATCTAGTGAGTAGGTCACTGCCTTCAGATATACAACGCTCACTTTCTGCTTCTGGCGCCCGCCTGGACACTTGCCTTACGAAAGAGAGGAGTTCCGGTGCCGACTTCGTTGGTTCAACTGCAAACTTTGGTCCAAGGCTGAGAACCTGACGCACATACTCCGGCAGATCGACGTCTCCTACCACGTGCACTGAGTTGCGACAGGATTGCCCTTTTTTGGGAGTAATCAAACGGAGGTGGCGCAACGTGAGACCCCACAAAGTCTCAGTTGATCTTTTTGCGGTGGTCGAAAACTCACGCCATCTTCTTCTACCAATAGGAGGACTCACGTTTTCACACAATTGAAGGTAGAGGCATTCCTTGTAATGTCGGGTCTGTCTGTGCCACTCGGATTGCAGGATCTTGCATATCCTTTTTCCATGGCCCAACGATGGAGCGAAGCCACCAAACAGGGCCAGAACTTCCGGTGGTAACAGCTTGACACGAGCGCAGTAACCGTACGTCCGCGCTTGACAGATTGATATGGCGATCAGGGTGACAAGGAAGCTAGGATTCAAGGAAGAACTCTTAAATGGGCCCGATGTACTAGAAATGAAGCTTGATAATGTGGAAGCTTGGGCAAGTTGGTGATTCATGCTTGGATGGAACAGCGCGGATGAACAGTCACACTCACGTGCACACAGGAAGCAAACAGACTCGCAGCGCTGACTTTCAACTCAGTTCTATATTTCGTCTTCCTCAAATCTTCAACTTCTTCACCTTTGCCGTTAATGAGAACCATTTAAACTTTTACACACCAGAGACCAAATAGCCAATACACATTAAAAATAACTAATAATTAAATAAATCATGCAAAGGCAACTAAAGAAATAATATTAAAAACTAAAAATTTAAAGCGAAAAATTTCTCATCCCTATTGGTGCTTTGATGATATCTCTAGATAATCCAATTCTTTCTTTGACAAAGCTACGGATGATACACTAACACATTGTTTGTCCAACCTGGCTATTTTTTCAGCTTCGATGATCTATCGTGTCAGCTGATTACCACTTCTGGCTATGACAGAGGGACAGAAACCAAAGGCCAGCGGTTGTGCCTTATATTCACCATATTTCTCATGGTCTTAAAAAGATAGGCAACCGCGTAAACGTTAACGTAGTATTTTCTGCTCCATGCAAGCTCTCTAGTTTATGTAAAAAAGTCAATATTCCTCCGATAGGACCTTAGGTTGGACCAAAAAGCACCACTCCCGTTTTGTTCCATGCTCTGAAGGGGTGGTTTATGCCATTCCCCTCTCATGCGGAAAACAGTATATCGGGCAGACCGGGAGGTGTCTCAATGACCGGTTACGAGAGCATCATTATAACATAAACAGAGTAATATCAGGGAATCTAGGTATCCATTGCCGGGATTGCGGGTGTTCAGCGGACCTGAGTAATTGCACTGTCATAGCCAGAAGTGGTAATCAGCTGACACGAGAGATCATCGAAGCTGAAAAAATAGCCAGGCTGGACAAACAATGTGTTAGTGTATCATCCGTAACTTTGTCAAAGAAAGAATTGGATTATCTAAAGATATCATTAAAGCACCAATAGGGATGAGAAATTTTTCGCTTTAAATTTTTAGTTTTTAATATTATTTCTTTAGTTGCCTTTGCATGATTTATTTAATTATTAGTTATTATTAATGTGTATTGGCTATTTGGTTTCTGGTGTGTAAAAATGTAAATGGTTCTCATTAACGGCAAAGGTGAAGAAGTTGAAGATTTGAGGAAGACGAAATATAGAACTGAGTTGAAGGTCAGCGCTGCGAGTCTGTTTGCTTCCTGTGTGCATGTGAGTGTGACTGTTCATCCGCGCTGTTCCATCCAAGCATGAATCAGCAACTTGCCCAAGCTTCCACATTATCTAGGTTTGGCTCCCTGCGGTAAGTGTTGAAATATTGGCTCACGTAAATTGTTTCTCTTTGATGCTACGTGGGGATCCACAGTGTTAATATTCTTCCTTACAGACACGGGAAGGTATTGCACTCTTGATAGTCCCCGCCTTCAGTTGCTCTTGGATGCATACTGACGACTCCGATACACTGCAGAGGTCTGGTATTTAGTGCATCGGCCCTCGCATGCCCCGTAGCTGAGCATAATACTGCATGCTTTGTCCGCTGGTGTCTGGGGACGCCCAGTAACGGGCCTGGGAAAAACGCCGAGAATCGGCATTGGCTTGGTAGTCCCACGCAGGTCTTGAAAATCAGATTAAACGCTTCAGCTTGACGCTGTAGCTGCAGCTATCGGCAGCGATCCAGCGCTTGAACGGCGCCAAGCTCACGGGACAGGCACGAGCCAAGGACACGAGGTGCCTGGACCACGAGCTGCACGAACTCTGGGATTCGGCGACAGGCCCCTTGATGAGCTAGTCAAAAGGACAGTGTATATATTGTAAATAAATATGTAGAGTGTGATTTACCGAGCCTCCACTCCTACATACTGGTGACCCGGACGTGATTGAGTGTCCAAGTTATCGTGTCGAAGTCCCCTCCTCTTAACCTTGCTCTTCCACGAACAGAAACGAGTTCTCCTTGGCATACCATCGCCGACGAATTTCCTGCCGTGTTTCGCCCACCTGCTCCCGATCAAGCCATCCGACACACCGTCACCCATCACATCGTGACGAAAGGGGCCCCGGTTTTCGCCAGGCCACGTCGACTCGCTCCCGACCGCCTCAAGATAGCCAAGAACGAATTCCAACACATGCATGAACTTGGTTTTATCAGGCCATCTTCGAGTCCCTGGTCTTCGGCACTTCACATGGCCCCGAAGAAAACCGGGGACTGGCGCCCCTGTGGGGACTACCGGTCATTAAACAAGTGTACTCTGCCCGACCGTTACCCCATCCCTCATATTCAGGACTTCGGTGGCATCCTGCAGGGCGCGAAGGTTTTCAGCAAGGTGGACCTCGTGATGGCATTCTACCAGATACATTGGCGCGTGCCCTCTCTCTCGTTTTACCCTGCCGAACCAACACCTCCTAGAAGACAAGGCCGTAGCGCTCTTCTCGTGACGTCGCGAAGGAAGGCCATCGGGGGCACGCGTCGAAGCGAAGGCAACGCGCGTGGATCGACCGTCGTAACGCGCTTTTAGTCGCATACGCGTGTCTTATTAGCTAAAATGAAAGCTGCACATATATCAAGGGGTCTCGAAAATATTTTATTACATGGGCAAATTATTACACCGCTAAATAATCGGTATGAAATGGTACGAGGTAGGCGTATAAGAGAAAACATTGAGTCACGCAATTATTGCCGTAGGAATGCATATTTTACACAGAAATACTTCGACAAAATGGCGAGACACGCAGTGATTGGGCACAGCAAAACAGATCACAGTTAAAAATCAAGTAGACGTAGTCAACGCGGACACGGCTAGACAAATGTCACTTACGATCATGTAAGCGATGTTATCGCGTGCAGTGACCGAATTCTTGCATTATACGCCGGCCACTTGGCAAAAGTAATGCAATTTCGATCGAATGAATATATGGGGTCGACAAATCAGCTTGCGACGCTCGTATAATCACTCAGGACCGTGAGCTGATTAAATTCCATATCATTTAATCAAAATATATAAACTTTTCCGTGTGGCAGGGGTACTAAACATACTATTTACAGTCAACTAATTTACTTCTCCCTATGGGCTCCAGCTGCCTTAGAACAAAATATCTTATTTTGTATACAATAATACTATTACCTTAATACAGTTAAGATTCTAGTATAAAAACGGTAAAGGCAATAAAATAACATTAGTATAAATAAACACATAAGCACAAACAACGCACTTTGTATAATCACACAAACTTGTTATTCACCTTCCACTGAAAACTAGAATATTACCAAGCATATTTACAAATGTCGACGCAACCGCACACGGATAACGATCGAACAAGATGCCATTCTATCACGAAAAAAAAAAAAAAAACCCGACTGTAGCACTTTACTCGCGTCTCACATGACCAAGAAAGCCCGTAAATAAGTTGTTTCTCACCTGTCGATCGTATCCATACGTCCCACAATACCCGTGACGAAAACATTTGAACACGAACTTTAAGTCTCTCACTGTCGAAAGAGAGGTCTATCGATAATCGACCAGAGACATCGTTGGCTAGTTGTCACACATGTCACTCAAACCGTAGCAGGACTTGTTCCGCGAATCCACGTAAATGCCGTAGTATCAAGCGAACACAAAAAAATTACCCGAGACTGCGGTGACGACCAAGAAACGACGGGCAGGATAAAAAGAACCACACACACACGCACACGAGAGCAGTGGCCGCAGCCGGGAGGCTTAACGTCGTCGACCCATCTCTTGCTCGCGTGCGCTCCCTGCGACGATTACTGGATTTTTTTCGGTTCCCTTCTCTTCTGAAAGTCTCAGCGTTCCTTTTTAGACAGTCAGCAGCTCACACACGACGTAAATTTACCAGAATCGGAGCCCGTACGAGAGAAGAAAACGTCCCAGCGGACCGGTTCATTCGAAAAGTGTGGTGATCTGCGGGATTGCACGTAGTCCCGCGGTTACGGGGATAATCATAAATATAAAAAATGGTACTTTCAACCTTGGTAGCGCGTTGTATATTATGTTTATATTATATATATAATAAATTGTACAATACTGCGCTTTTAAAACATAAATTAATGTCGGATAAACGCTCACGAACACCCCGCGCCGCTTGACAAGAAACGTTTTTTTTCACGTCGATGCCCAGAACCTTTTCTCACGTAGTTGCGCGATGGACTTCCTTCTCCGACATTGTGACGTAACGACTCGGAGCGCTCTGACCTTCTCTTCTAGGAGGTGTTGGCCGAACCAACACCACCTAGAGGAGAAGGCCAGAACACGCCTCAAGTGACGTCACGGCAGCAGGCTGACGTGCGCCGCGCTATAAGCTGAGCTGAAGGCTTCGCGCGTCGCTTTTACGTCGTAGAAACGCGGGTTTTCGCACTATTTATTTTTTATGAGCTAACATGAGAGCTGTGAACGCCGAGTGATTTAAAGAACCAATTTTAGAACGCAGGAAAATTATTATAACCTACAATTATTGTAGTGAAATACAAGAAAGTGCATATCTTGAGACAGATGATGTTCTTTTTTTAAGCGATAAACTGGGTGGTGTAATTGTATCTGAACGACATGGGAGTTGTATAAAAGAAGAATCCATGTGAAATGGCAATAATCAAAGTAATGGGACCAGATACAATTAACTACAGTAATAATCAGATAAATGATGTAGAGGCATTCATTTAATTTCATTTCATTTTATTCACCTCAAAGGCATCTGAAGACGCTGTTAAGAATGAAACCTTCGGCGACCTTCTTCCGAGTTTCAACGCTGCGGAAACGAGTCACGATCTGTCCGGGACCGTCGCCCGCCTGTCCGGGCCTGCGCGAAACGAGTCTCAACGCGTCCGTGACGTCAACGGGACGTTTGTGTGTGCGTGTGCGTTCGTGCGCTCCGGAAGGGGAGAGAGGCATGGCCTAACTGCGGAGGACTTTGGCTGCGTCGCACATGGCGGCGGACCTCGCTGCAACGCACTTGGCGGCGGTTTGCTACGTCGCACCTGCTGCCCCGGCGGAGAGTGAGGCAGAAACGGACCCTATATAAGGCGGAGCGTGAGGCTGCTCCGATGTTCTTTCTGATTTGGACGACTGTATCGCAACCATGTAATTAAACCGTTCGTTACGTTACCAATTCTCCCACCTCCACTGAACCCCCGGGTTCTTCACTTCGGGGAATGGACGTCGTCAAAGGCCAGGAGGCCTCCGGACGTGCGGCTTAAACCCCGCCTCGAACAACGCATTACATGAGGGGGATTCAAAAATAACAGACAAAAAAGTAATTGAACATAAAAAATAGACACCAACAACCAAAGCTCACACACACACACAAAAACCGCTTAAAGGAGCTGTGCAACGATATTCAATTGGAATGTTTTTCACTTTACACGAGCTTACTGGCACTAGTGGGACTCAAGGATACTCGCATGCAATGCCACTGGCCAAGAAGCTCCTTTGTTGCGGTGTAATTTCAAGGACAAAAGCGATCATTTTCATTCAATCTCTCCTTTGCAAAATTCGATGACGTAACGCGGGGATCGCAGTACACCCATATGACGATATTTGAATGCGGTTCATAGATTGGACCCGAGCATTGCGTGGGCACTCGATTTGGGCTCGTGATAATCGATAGCTCGAGAAGCATTCGGGTAGTGGCCCGTGTCCAATCGCTGCAACGACGACAATAGCCGAGCCATAACAATGTCTGGAACTCAGCGCGTGTCCTGTGCTTTTTCAACCCCAGCGCGTGGCTATGATCAACATTGGCGGCATATAATCGGCTCCAGATCACGTGGCCGCTTGTTCTGGCTGCGAGTTGAGGGCGTGAACGCTGCTCGTTTTTCTTTAATTTTTTTCTGGGACTTCTATTGCGTGGGGTGAAAAACGAACGCGTGTTTCATAGGTCATTAACGTCAGGGATCCGTTCTAAGCGGTATTTGCGCATAGTAAAAAAATTGTTGCATAGCCCCTTTAATAGCATGTTATTGTTATGATACAGTTTTACAAATCAAGGTTCAGTTAAACAAATTAATGCACTTCTTTTTAAATGAAATGGGATATCTCTCAGTTACAATATGGTCAGGTAGTTTGTTCCAGTCAGTGGTGCAAAGTACTAAGGAGGAAAAGAGGAAAGTGTAAGTATGGCACTGAAATGGTTTCATCTTGCAGGAATTTTCTAATATGGATTATGTAAAATTGGCAGCCCAGCACTAAGTAGATTGAGAATCGGAATCTGAGTAATATACAGCTTGAATAAAACACAATCGGGCTATTTTTCGTCTTCTCTCTATATTAGGAAGATTTATGCTAGCTTTTAAAGCGCGGAGACACTAGTTTTGGATGAATAATCACTGCTAGCAAATGCGGCTGCTTTGTTTCGAAGATTCGGGCCTCGAGATTAGGTAGCTTAGGTGTTGATTCCAATTTACGCTTGCATATTCTAATTTTGGGAGGATAAATGTTTTGTATGCGAGTAGTTTTGTTTCAATGGGAGCTAGATCCCTACTGAGAAATCTCAATTGCATGAGAAATTTCTGTGTCCAATAAACACATATGAATCAAATGAGATATATAAGAACATATAAGATCTACATAAGATATATGAGAAACTTGTAAAAAGTTTCTTATATATCTTATATAGTTCTCAATGGTTCTTATATATCTTGTATGATCGATTCATGTGTTCGTTGGACACAAGAAATTTCTCACAGAAATGGCTTTTTCACAAACCAAGTGTTTCTAGTGCACTATTTGTTATTTGCTCAATCCATGATAATGAGTCTGTAAAATACACGCCCAAATACTTGTACGACAATAAGTGTTCTAGTGGTTGTGAAAGTAATAAGTGCTGGGTTAGTGTTTTAATGGAGGACTTAATTATGGACATTTGTTTGCATTTACGTGTGTTAATGTTCATCTGCCATAGGGAACACCTTGATGATATTGTATCTAAATCGTCTTGGACAATATTGTGATCCCTATAAGTGTATTAATTTCCTGGTAAATAACTCAAGCATCAGCGAAAAGCCTAATTATCGATTCAATTGATGATGGTAGGTCAATGACATATATTAGAAACAATAGAGGCCCGAGTACACTACCCTTAGGGACACCCGATGCAACAGCAACGGGACCGAAATTGCCAGACAAGTATAAAAGTAATAACATTCTAAAATTGTGATGTGCTGGTTTGAAAAATGTATTGCACATCTTTTGACAAACGTTTCTTAGACCTGTGATAAATCTGTATAGGTTCAGCAATTCAATGAACTCTGCCCGTTCAAATATAGTACTTGTTTTGCAGCAAGCAACCTATCCTATCTAGTTACTACATCGAAAAAAACACCTGTAACCTATTTCTTGGCAATTTCATAATGTGAAAACTTTATCTTTGCAAAAAAGTACCATAATACCCGAGCATTGCCCCATACGCTGATGTACTTCAGTATCGAGTCTGTGAAACGACACAGTTAGGGCGGCTAAAAACAAGTTTTGTACAAAAACAGAAGTGGGCATGGGAGCTTCATATTCAAAGTTTCTTGAATTTACAATACAGAAGAGAGTCGTAAATAAGAAATTGGTCACCTTTGAACTGCGAAGCGAGCCTCCTGGTATCCATAAGTTCTGCAAATATCCGTCTTGAAAAAAAAAATTGATACACATGCATCTTAGATGCTGTAGAGTTTGTGACACCGAGACACACAATATCTGTGCAGAATGTCGGCATTTACGCTGTAGCACCACAAGATACCTAAGACACTGCTACAAGGACACCGACTATCTGCACACACACACACACACACACGCACGCACGCACGCACGCACGCACACACACACACACACACACACACAGACACACGCACGCGCACACACACACACACACACACACACACACACACACACACACACACACAGACAGAGACAGACAGACAGACAGATTCACCGACTTCAGAGAGCAGTTGCCTTTGAATGAGGATGAAGCGCAAGCACCTTGCTGGCCGGACAGGAACTAATTTGCTTAGCGTTGACCCCTTAGCTTTTTTTTTAGATTTTGCACTGGCACTTTTCGTATTGTTGTCCTTGCAACAAAGGTTTCTCAGTTGAATGTTTTCACTGCAGTCCAACACATGCTTCAGCTCAAACTCACAATGGGTTCACCATCACAGGCATCAGACGTACTCTTCCTTGGTCTGAGTTCGCCTCTTGACATCTGTGACGGTTGGCAGCGAGTGTCTTTGATTGCAGAGTTTCAGCTTTCCATTTCTTTTGTTTGGCATTCTTGGCATTAATGCGAACATTCATCTTGCTGCAAAGATGTCACAAGAAAATGCTTGTGTATTTTCTTGTGACAACAACACGTGTTTTAAGATGAGCTCACTCGTATGTTAATTTTCACAGTAGTCGAAGTCGGAAGTCTCCTTTTCGGCGAGTAGTTCCATTATGAGATATGTAACAAGTCGGCACTGGCTGGGCATCACCAATTGGTGAACAACATAGTTGTGTTCTACAGCATTTACACCAGGAAAAACAAGCCCTTCTATAACGAGTTTCATTGCGAGAGCACATTTTTCCTGCGCGAGCAAACTATAGCCAACTTGTTTCGTGCTGTCGATGCGGCCTTGCATTTTTCGCCCCTTAGGTTTTTCAAGGTGGTGTAGACTGCATGGCTGGCCACATAGCCCAGGGCCGGGAGGCCGTGTCTTATTTTTTACAGCCCAGGGCTACTTTGCAGGTATATCACGTTGCAGGATAGGGCGTCAAGTATCCGCTCGCTTAGGAAGATCTTCCCAGTTTCCATCCTTGCTAGTTGTAGTGATCGTTGACAGAGTGCTCGTCAGCAGTATTTTGTTTTCACCTTCGTAAATGCGCCTTGTAGACACGTGATATTAGAAGCAAGCCAGTTGACTATACATTCTGAAGCACTCTTCTAAGCTGTCAGTTTTCAGCTTGTCCCATGGAGGCCGTACAGTAGCCCGAGTTCATCAAAGCAGTATCCGGGATGTGTATTTGACCGCTTCTGCAAGAAATAGAACGAAAAAGGAGGAAATCATATTAATCCAAAGAAAGGTAATGTAATCAAAAATGGTTATAAAAATACAAAAAAAAGAAGAAAAAATGCTCTTTTTTAAACAGTAGCTGAAGTGGTTCCATATTTGACAGAAAACCCTGGCAGTGTTTCGATCTGGTATTTCAAATCACAAACATTAAAATTATTCTTGAATTTGATGTGCCGAATGCGCTATAATAATAATAATAATAATAATAATAATAATAATAATAATAATAATAATAATAATAATAATAAAATAATAATAATGCTTATTGCACGAGCACATAGAACCAGGTACAGAAAATAATAATAATAATTAATAATAATAATAATAAGCTCCATAGAGCTTCCTGGTGTGTGTTGGGATTTCTTGGGAAGCCTGAAGGGGCGCCAGCTAAATTGTTAGTATATGGCTCTGGTGTATGGATAAGTAAACTGGTCAATGAACCATATTCCGGCTTGCGTGCACTTCTAACTACAGCTCAAAGACCCGCTAAAATATAGATCTTACTAGTTAGTTGTGGCGGATCATTTCTGCGCTCCGATGAGGATACACAGAAGCGACACGTTGTACTTCTTTTTTATTTAATTTTTACATTGATGTGCTGGTTGCAACTGCGATAACCTATCACTTGCATACCTTACGAAAATGAGTCCAATCTTAACTCATAAATCAAGTCATTTTTATTTAGGTCTGCACCTACAAGTAGCGCGAGCATTTGAATATGTTGTTTCCAGGCCACTACCAAATCACTCCCATGTATGCATTCAGCGAAAAGTAAAAACAAGAAACGAAACCACGATCATAAAAATTGAAAAGTTCTCACCCTGCCATGCCGTCAAGGAACGAGATCTTCCCGCCGATTCGCTGTATAGTCCACGCTTTCGTAGTGATCGTTGCAGAAACTCAAATATGGACACTTTCACATCCAGTTTTCCGCCAAAGCGCGGATAAACAACATCTGTACGGAATGACAGCACCAGTGGACAGCACCGACAATCGAAAAGCAACGTTTACGTTCACACACGAGGCCGCGGTTGTGTTGTATTCCAAAATGTGCTCGATCTCCCTCGAGAGTTAAACTTCTGACCGTCGGCGTCCAAAAACCTACTCGCTTCTAGAAATGTTCTAGTTGATTCCTCCAGCCTCATTGTCACGTGATTTAACCCGCAGGAGTATCTAAAAAAGCCGTCGATTCTGGTACGTTTACACTAGAATAACTGTATTAGCCCCGTGCGCGACCGAAAGCGTCGCTGTGGTCGGCCTTCCACGATTGGCCGAACGCTGACTATGACGTCGGAAAGGGGATTTTCATCGACGGAAATAAGAGGAATGAAATAACTTTAATTTTGACGGTGTTGGCAGTGTTCCTTTGAGAGCGCAATGATTTCAAGCTTCCACCATGCTAATAGTAAACACCATCGAACTTGTTGTTTGCAAGGTAATGACGTCACAAGGGGGAACCACAGGAGGGCGCCACCAAAACATCTCGACGCTAATAGGCTCTGCTTGCAGAGCCAGAGTATCGCGTTCCTTTTCCTTTCGCCGCCATCTCCGTATTGGCGGAGGAGTGGTCACGTGGGCAGAACTGTAGCCGACCTTCGTGCGGGAAAGCGGCTTTCCAGAGCGCCGCGTTTCGGAGCAGCATATTTTCCGCTTTGCGTTCGCAAAATATAGATCCTAGACCAACATCGAACGAACCGAAAGCTTCTTAAGTCATTGTACATTATCTGTATCAACTGGGAATAGTACAATCTCATTCTTTATAACGCGAGCGATGTTTTGGGACATCCGTTTTCAAGGTATGTGAAGCAGACGACACGGTCGACGATCGCGTTGCTCGCGTCTGCGGCTCTCACGGAGTGATACGCGATACCGATACGCGACCGGCACATCCGGCCACCTTGGCTAGTCGGCGAGCTCCCGTTTGAAAGCAGGGGGTGCGCTTTTTTCAATCGAGAGGGAAACAGGAAACGACGGGACGATCACGGCGCATGCGCGGCTCGTCGCCGCACTATTTTCCTTCCGCAGCGCGCCGCAGCACGCCACAGCGCGCCGCCTCGCGTCTGCGCCTTCGTGCCCCTGCAAAAACTGACCGTGGCTTCCCGCAGTGCTTGGCTCCAGAATGGCACCATTGCGGTACTCTGCTCCGCAAGCGGGAGCATATACAGCTACTCTAGTTTACACCTGAGAAGAAATCCGCTGCCGCGGGAGCGGATTCGCTCCCGGCGGCGGCGGCGACGAACGGATTGTGTTTGCATCTATTTCCTTCGAGCGGCGGCGGTGGCGCCGGCTGCGGCAGCTGTTCTCATAACATCCCGTCAAATATGACGAGAAGGCGCGAGAGTTCCCACCTCGGCTGTCTCTCCCGGGCGCTGCTGCTCCCGGAAGTCGTGACGTAGGCAGCGTCGCGCTGCGCAAGAATGTCACTTCCGGTCAGCGAAACGCCTCGTTCGGCGGCAGAAATAGGTCCTGGACCAATACGGCTCGCCGCCGTGTTTTCCGCCCAGCGTTTCGCCTCAGCGGCAAAAGCTGGGCGGATTCGCTAGCGGATCCGCAAGTGTAAACGTACGGACGACCGTTGGGGAGAAAAAGTAAAGAAGGAAAACAAAACGCGACGCCGTAGCGCCTTTTTCTTTTCATTTTTTTTTGTTTTGTTTGCGCCGCGTCAAGCGTAGAGAGAGAGGGAAAGTAAAAGAGAACGTACATTGCAAAGAAGCTAACTGTCAAGGGGAGCCTTGCGGAGAAGCGCACTGCCAGTTCAGTTTACTCATGCCGACGCTCCTTGAAGGGAGAGAGGGAAGCGCTACGGCCTTAGCCAGCACCACCTAGAGGAGAAGGCCAGAACACGCCTCGTCTGACGTCACGGCAGCAGGCTGACGTGCGCCACGCTATACATGGCTTGCACGTGACGCCAGAGCCGTCCTCCTTGCTGGTGGTGGACGCCCGCCGTTAATGCGCTGGAAGCTGCGCTGACTCGTTTCCGCTCGCTCGCAACGCTCGTTTCCTGTTTGTAGAATTAGTACAGTAAAGGCTACGCTCCACCACCAGAGAGGAGGACCAAATTACGTCAATGCAAGCTATGTATAGAGCTGAGCTAAAGTCGCGCGTCGCTTTTACGTCGTAGAAACGCGGGTTTTCGCACTATTTATTTTTTATGAGCTAACATGAGAGCCGTGAACGCCGAGTGATTTTAAGAACAAATTTTAGAACGCAGGAAAATTATTATAACCTACAATTATTGTAGTGAAATACAAGAAAGATGTTACTTTTTTTAAGCGATATAAAATGGGTGGCGTAATTTTCTCTGAACGACATGGGAATTGTATAAAAAAAAAAAAAAATCCTATGAAACGGCAATATTCGAAGAGGTGGGACCAGATAAAATGAACTACAGTAGCAATCGGGTAAATGATGCAGAAGCATTAATTTCATTTCATTTCACTTTATTCACCTCAAAGGCATCTCAAGCTGCATTACATGAGGGGGATTAAAAAATAAAACACAAAAAAGTCGAACATAAAAAAGACACCAAGTAAAAATCACACACAGAAAAAAAAAACAACGCTTATTAGCATGTTATTGTTATGATGCAGTTTTACAAATCAAGGTTCACAGTTACACAAATTGATGCACTTGTTTTTAAGTGAAATGGGATATCGCTCAGTTACAATATGGTTGGGTAGTTTATTCCAGACAGTGATACAAAGTACTAAGGGAGAAAAGAGGGAAGTGTTAGTACGGCACTGAAATGGTTCAATCTTGCAGGAACGATCTCATCTGGATGATATAAAATTGGCAGCCCGGCAGTAAGTAGATTGAAAATCGGAATCTGAGTAATATGCATCTTGAAATTAAACACAATCAGGCAATTTTTCGTATTTTTTTCTAGAGAGGGAAGATTTATGCTAGCTTTTGAAGCGGAGACACTAGTTTCGGATGAATAATCACTGCATATAAATCTGGCTGCTTTGTTCTGAAGATTTGAGCCTTGAGATTAGGTAATTTAGGTGTGGATTCCAAATTATGCTTGTATATTCTAATTTTGGGAGGATAAATGTTTGGTACGCGAGTAATTTTGTTCAATGGGAGCTAGATATAATGTTCGTCTAATGAAACCAAGTGTTTTTTACTGCGCTATTTGTTATTTGCTCGATATGCTCGTTCCATGATAATGTGTCTTTAAAATACATGTCCAAATACTTGCACGATGATGAGTGTTCTAGTGGTTGTGAAAGTAATGAGTATTGGGTTAGTGTTTTAGTGAAGGATTTAGTTACGGACATTTGTTTGCATTTACGAGTGTTAATGTTCATCTGCCATAGGAAACATCACGATGATATCGTATCTAAATGTCGACTTGGACAATATCATTATAGGTGCATTATTTTCCGGTAAATAGCACATTCATGAGCGAATAGTCTAACTGTCTAGTTAACTGATTGATGATGGTAGGTCATTGATATATATATACTTTAGAAACAATAGAGGCCCGAGTACACTACCCTTTGGTACAGCTGATGCAACAGTAACGGGACCCGAATCGCCAGACAAGTGTAAAGCTGCTGGTCTCTTGGCTTCTGAGATATCATTGTTTGAAAAATCGATTGCACATATTTTGACAAACTTTTCTTAGACCGTGATATATCTGTATGGTAGGTTCAGCAAGTCAATGCACTCTGCCTGTTCAAATATAGTACTTATTTTGCAGCAACCTATCGGGTTGCTACATTGAAAAAACACCTGTGACCTGTTTCTTGGCAATGTCATAATGTGAAAACTTCATCTTTGCAACAAAAGTACCATAATACCCGAGCGTTGCCCCATACGCTGGTGTACTTCGACAGTACCGAGTCTGCGAAACGACACAGGTATGTTAGGGCGGCTGATACAAGTTTTGTACGCAAACGGAAGTGGGCATGGGAGCTTCATATTCAAAATTGCTTGCATTTACAATACATAATGAAGTCGTAAATAAGAAATTGGTCACCTTTGAACACTGCAAAACGAGCCTCCCAGTATCAATAAATTCTGCAAATATCAGTCTTGAAAACAATTTATACACATGCACCTTAGATGCTGTAGATTTTGTGACATTGAGACACAACACCTGGCTCAGGTCGGCCTTACGCTGTAGTACCAAAGGATATCCAGAGATGCTTACAATGACACCGACTATCTGCACACAACACCACACACACAACACACAACCACACACACACACACACACACACACACACAACACCCGACCACACCACACCCACACGCACCCACACCACCCACAACACACACACACACACACACACCACAACACACACACACAGAGCACGACTTCATAGAGCGTGCCTGCAGGGCGAAGCGCAAGCAACTTGTGGCCTGACAGGAATAATTTATTTAGCCTGGCCCCTAGTTCTTGCTTAGACGTGCACTGGCCACACAATATTGTTGTCATCTTGCAACAAAAGTTTCTCAGTCGAATGTTTTCACTGCAGTCTAACATATGCTTCAGCTCGAACTCACAATGGGTTCATCATCACAGGCATCAGACATACTTTACATACTTTTTCTTGGTGCGAGTTCGCTTCTTGACATCAGTGACGGTTGGCAGCGAGTGTCCTTGATTGCAGAGTTTCAGCTTTTCGTTTCTTTTGTTTGGCATTCTTGACGTTCATGCGAACATTGCTGCTGCAAAAAATTTCACAAGAAAAGGCTTGTGCGCTTTCTTGTGACAACACGGGTTTCAAAATGAGCTCACTCGTACGGTAATTTTCACAGGCGTCGAAGTCGGAAGTCTCCTTTTTGGCGAGTAGTTCCATTATGAGATATGTAACAAATCGGCGCTGACTGGGCATCACCAATTGGTGAACAACATAGTTGTGTTCTACAGCATTTACACAAGGAAAAACAAGCCCTTTAAAACAAGCAAACTGTAGCCAACTTGTTTCGTGCTGTCAATGCGGCCTTGCATTTTTCGCCCCTCAGGGTTTTCAAGGTGGTGTAGACTGCACGGCTGGCCACATAGCCCAGGGCCGGGAGGTTGTGTCTCATTTTTTTAGAGTCCAGGGCCACATTGCAGGTATACTACGTAGCAGGTAGGGCGTCAAGTATCCGCTCGCTTGGGAAGATCTTCCCAGTTTCCGTCCTTGCTAGCTGTAGTGATCGTTGACAGCGTGCTCCTTAGCAGTATTTTGTTTTCACCTTCGTAAATGTGCCTTGTAGACACGTGATATTAGAAGCAAGCCAGTTGCCTATACATTCCGAAGCTATCTTCTAAGCTGTCAGTTTTCAGCTTGACCCATGGAGGCCGTACAGCAGCAGGAGTTCATCAAAGCAGTATCCGGGATGTATATTTGACTGCTTCTGCAGAAATAGAACGAAGGAGGAAATCGTATTAATCCAAAGAAAGGTAATGTCGGAAGTCTCCTTTTTGGCGAGTAGTTCCATTATGAGATATGTAACAAATTTTGAGAGAAAACACTGGCACTCTTTCGATCTGGTATTTTGGATCACAAACATCAAAATTATTTTTGAATTTGATGTGATGAATAATAATAATAATAATAATAATAATAATAATAATAATAATGCTTATTGGACGAACTCATAAAACCAGGTACAGACAATAATAATATTAATAACCATAACAATATGCTCCATAGAGCTGCCAGGTGTGTGCTGGGATTCCTTGGGGAGCCTGAAGGGGCTCCAGCTAAATTTTTAGTATATGCCTCTGTTGTATGGATAAGTAAACTGGTCAATGAACCATATTCCGGCTTGCGTGCACTCCAAACTAGTAAACTCAAAGACCCGCTAAAATATAGGTCTTACTCGGGACTTGTAGCGGATAATTTCTGCGCTCCGATGACGCTACGCAGAAACAACACAATGTAAGTACATCTTTTTTTTTCACATTGATGTGTTGGTTGCAACCGTGATAATCTATCACTTGCATACCTTGTGAAAATTATTCCAACCTGAACTTATAAATCAAGTCATTTTTATTTAGTTCAGCTACTACAAGTAGCGACCAGATGAGCATTTGAATATGTTGCTTCCAGGCCACAACCAAATCACTCGTAAGTATGCATTCAGCGAAAAGTAAAAACAAGAAACGAACCCACGATCATAATACTGTAGAACCCTTTATTTTCGCGGCCCCTATTTTTCGCGAATCGGTCACAGAGGAAATAATCGCGGCCACTAAATTTCGCGAAATCCAGGCGCCTGCATTGAAACTCTTAAGGTTCGAATTTTTCGCGTGCCCTTAAATTTCGCGAATTCTTCAATTCGCGAAAATTAAGGGCTCGCGAACATTAAGGGTTTTACAGTAATTGAAAAGTTCTCACCCCACCATGCCGTCAAGGAGCGAGATCTTCCCGTCGATTCGCTGAATAGTCCACGCTTTCGTAGTCATCCTTGCAGAAACTCAAATATGGACACTTTCACATCCAGTTTTCCGCCAAAGCGTAGATATACAACATCTGTACGGAATAACAGCACCGACAACCGCACAGCCACATTCGCACGAGGCCGGCGGGCGACGGTTGTGTGTTGTATTCCAAAATGTGTTCGATCTCACTCGAGAGTTAAACTTTCAACCCTCGGCGTCCAAAAACCTACTCGCGTCTAGCGTTGTTCTTGTGTTCCTATCACCTCATTGTCACGTGACCCAACCCGCAGGAGTAGCTCAACAAAGGCGTTGAAGAAACGAACGCGACGGACGACCGTTGAAAAAAAAAAAAAAGCGACGCCGTGGCGTCACGTTTTTTTCCCCTTTTTTTTGTTGGCTTTGCCTTGGACGTAGAGGAAGAGGGAAAGTAAAAGAGAACGTCCATTGCAAAGAAGCCAACTACGAAGGGGTGCCTTGCGAAGAAGCGCACTACCAGTTCAGCGTACTCATGCAGACGCTCCTTGAAGGGAGAGAGGGAAGCGCTACGGCCTTAGCTCTAGGTGGTGTTGGCCGAACCAACACCTCCTAGAAGAGAAGGCCGTAGCGCTCCGAGTCGTTACGTCACAATGTCGGAGAAGGAAGTCTATCGCGCAACTACGTGAGAAAAATGTCTGGGCACGACGTGAAAAAAACGTTTCTTGTCGAGCGGCGCGGAGTGTTCGTGAGCGTTTATCCGACATTAATATATGTTTTAAAAGTGCAGTATTGTACAATTTTTTATATATATAATATACACATAATATACAACGCGCTACCAAGGTTGAAAGTACCAATTTTTATATTTATGATTATTCCCGTAACCGCGGGACTACGTGCAATCCCGCAGATCCCCACTTTTCGAATGAACCGGTCCGCTGGGACGTTTCTTCCCTCGTACGGGCTCCGATTCTGGTAAATTTACGTTGTGTGTGAGCTGCTGACTGTCTAAAAGGGAATGCAGAGACTTTCAGAAGAGAAGGGAACCGAAAAAAAATCCAGTAATCGTCGCAGGGAGCGCACGCGAGCAAGAGATGGGTCGACGACGTTAAGCCTCCCACACTGCGGCCGCTGCTCTCGTGTGCGTGTGTGTGTGGTTCTTTTGATCCTCCTACCCGTCGTTGTTTTGTCGTCACCGCAGTCTCGGGTAGTTCTTTTTTTTGTGTTCGCTTGATACTACGGCATTTACGTGGATTCGCGGAACAAGTCCTGCTACGGTTTGAGTGACGTGTGGCAACTAGCCAACGATGACACTGGTCGATTATCGATAGACCTCTCGACAGAGAGAGACTTAAAGTTCGTGTTCAAATGTTTTCGTCACGGATATTGTGGGACGTATGGATACGATCGACAGGTGAGAAACAACTTATTTACGGGCTTCTTGGTCATGTGAGACGCGAGTAAAGTGCTGCAGTCGGTTTTTTTTTGTTTTCGTGATAGAATGGCATCTGTTCGATCGTTATCCGTGTGCGGTTGCGTCGACATTTGTAAATCTGTGTGGTAATATTCTAGTTTTCACTGGAAGGTGAATAACAAGTTTGTGTGATTATAAAAAGTGCGTTGTTTGTGCTTATGTGTTCATTTATACTAATGTTATTTTATTGCCTTTACCGCTTTTATACTAGAATCTTAACTGTATCAAGGTAATAGTATTATTGTATACAAAATAAGATATTTTGTTTTAAGGCAGCTCGAGCCCATAGGGAGAAGTTATTTAGTTGACTGTAATAGTAAGTTTAGTACCCCTGCCACACGGAAACGTTCATATATTTTCATTAAAGGAGCGGTGCAACGATACGCAATTGAAATGTTTTTCACTTTACACGAGCTTACTGGCACAAGTAGGACTCAAGGTACTCGCACGCAACGCCACTGGCCAAGAAAGTTCTTTGTTGCGGTGTAATTTCAAGGTCAAAAGCGATCATTTTCATTCAATCTCTCCTTTGCAAAATTTGATGACGTAACGTGGGGATCGCAGTACACCCCAATGACGATATTTGAATGCGGTTCATAAATTGGACCCGAGCATTGCGTAGGCACTCGATTTGGGCTCGTGATACTTACTAGCTCGAGAAGCATTCGGGTAGTGGCCCGTGTCCAATCGCTGCAACGACGACAATAGCCGAGCCATAACAATATCTGGAACTCAGCGCGTGTCCAGTGCTTTGCCAACCCCAGCTCGTGGGCATGATCAACATTGGCGGCATATAATCGGCTCCAGATCACGTGGCCGCTTGTTCTGGCTGCGAGTTGAGGGAATGAACGCTGGTCGTTTTTCTTTAATTTTTTTTCTGGGACTTCTATTGCGTGGGGCGAAAAACGAACGCGTGTTTTATATGTCATTAACGTCAGGGATCCCTTCTATGCGGTATTTGCGCAAAGTACAAAAATTGTTGCATCGCTCCTTTAAATGATATGGGACTTAATCAGCTCGCGGTCTTGAGTGATTATACGATTGTCGCAAGCTGATTTGTCGACCCCATAATGTCATTCGATCGAAATTACATTACTTTTGCTATGTGGCCGGGGTATGATGCAAGAATTCAGTGACTGCACGCGATAACACCGCTTACATGATCGTAAGTGACATTTGTCTAGCCGTGTCCGCGTTGACTACGTCTACTTGATTTTTAACTGTGATCTGTTTTGCTGGGCCCAATCACTGCGATTCTCGCCATTTTGTCGAAGTTTTTCTGTGTAGAATATGCATTCCTGCAGCAATAATTGCGTGACTCAATGTTTTCTCTTACACGCCTACCTCGTACCATTTCATACCGATTATTTAGCGGTGAATATTTTGCCCGTGTAATAAAATATTTTCGAGACCCCTCGATATATGTGCAGCTTTCATTTTAGCTAATAAGACACGCGTATGTGACTAAAAGCGCGTTATGACGGTCGATCCACGCGCGTTGCCTTCGCTTCGACGCGCGCCCCCGATGGCCTTCCTTCGCGACGTCACGAGAAGAGCGCTACGGCCTTGTCTTCTAGGAGGTGTTGGCCGAACCCGCTGAATTTCTCGGATGTATGGAGAGGGCGCTGCTGTCGAACAAAATGGTGCCGCCCAGAGAGCGCTAAATGGAATGGTTCATAGATAACGCCCGATGACTATACAGTGAAGCTCGCGCCATCATTGGTTGAAGTCGGGGGTAAGCAAATGCACGTGGGTGCATTTGGGGGTAAACAAACGCACTAGGTGCGCAAGAAGCAGACGAACTTGCACACCGTACGCGGAGCGCAAGTTCGTCTGCTTCTTTTACATGGCTTGTGGTGACGTCAGAACGCCGAGCTCTGATTGGCTCTGATTGAAGGATAGTGGGTAGACCTCACTGTTAACTGCCTTGAGGATCCTTCAGATCGGAGCCAATCAGAGCTCGGCGTTCTGACGTCACCACAAGCACTGCAAAAGAAGCAGACGAACTTGAGCTCCGTATACTATACACTAGTGATGGGCCGGACTTTTGCCGAATCGAAAGTTCGGTGCCGAATCTTGGGATTCGGCAAAGCCGAACTTTTGCCGAACTTTTCTTAAAATCGGCAAAGATTCGGCAAATATACATTGTTGCCAGACTTAAAAGTGATATTTCGTTTTTTTTGGCGAAAACTAGTTTAGTTTTTGTTTTTCTCTTAAACTTAAATGCAACGTATAATGCATATTGACACAGTTATTAATAAATAAGGTGATATCCTACAAGATAATTGTATCGGTGTCCTTTTTGTCTGTTTACTGGTAATTTTACAGCTTTTGCAGAAGTGGTGTGACAACGATGTTGGGTAGCCGTAGTAGCGGCCGCAGCCACGATACGCGAGTTTCGGTTTTGACGCCTCATCAGCGCAAGGCAAGCTTGCAAGTGTCTATCCGTCTATGCCAACGTTACGTCTGTGCATTGTTGTCGGTTGAAGGGAAATAAAGACGGTAACACTCTGTTCTTACTTTCGTTTCTCTGCAAGTCACCGTTTCGCACGCGAAAATGAATGAACCGGCTGCTCAGCCAGCTGAGCCTCCACCAGAAGGGATAATATTATTGTAAGTTTGCATGTTTTTCGATTGAGTCACTTGACGCCAGCTTTGCATGAAAAGTGTGCGTTCTATATTCGCCGACGTCTCGTTTTTAACTTTTAAAATACTGGTTTCTGATCTATGAACACGCGGTCGTTAAGGGAGATGGGAAGAGTTAGGAATGTCAGATATGGAACGCCGAGCACGTTAGTTTTGTTTAGTTTTAGGCGGATGAATGAAAACCGTAAAATAACGCTAATTAAAAAGCAATATATATATATATATATATTTTTTTTTTTTGGCACAAACAATTTGTGAGCCGAAAACAGGATTGCTATAATTGCGAGGAGTGCTTCGAACTACTTGTCAGACATTATTGCAATTACCTCGTTGCATCACACAACAGTCTTGCGCTATCCTGGGATGTCAGTTTATGTGCCAAATAAAATGTCAAAATCTCCTGAATATGGCATGTTCGGGTGCCCACGATGTTTCGCTGGCCATTGAAGTGACCGTATAAATCAGCCTCATAACGCATGACGGAATGCTTTATCAGAGAGGTGTCTCAACGTGGTGGAATCATTATTTGGAGGTATGATGGCATGAAACCTTCGAAGTCAAAAGAAAAAAAAAATAAGTTTTGTTCTATGTCAGAATTGCCGCATTTTTTTTTCTCGAAAATAATGCTAAAAAATTGTCTTCGGCCATTCTGGCGTTTAATACGACTGAAAAACGGGTGGAATACAAAGAAAACTAATTCAATTCATTAGCCCGAAATAAGCGTCAAGTGGCATAAAATATTGTTTATGTTGAAATGCAAAGTATAAGGAAAATATAGTTTATTTTTAGTGTTTTAATTTGGTGAGCTAATATTTTCATAATTGTACTGAAAGCTTCCACTGTCTTTGTAAGGTCCATTCAGAGCCAAGGAAACAAAAGAAACACAGTAACCTCCCTGCATATGGCGATCAGATTTTCACACAATGTTTATATCCTTATTTGGGTCAGCACCAAGCGATTTACAAGCAGGACTGCACACCCAATCATATTGCGCCTTCGATGTTTTGTTTCTGTATGTGCATGCAAAATTATCGGTAGGATATTTGTTTCTGTTTTACATCCACTCATTAACACATTGCCAGCTGATGTCAAAACAATACCTTGCGATTAATATCTCTTATATTTTTGCATTACAAGTGAAACTCCAGATGGTGCGATGCATGAATCACTCCAAGAGACAGACCCCGAGCCAACTGCTCCCATTGACGAGACTCAAGCTCTAGTCTATCTCATTGATCTGGAGGAGTTGGAAGGGCACAACTTCTCCTTCCTTCAAGATAAAATATTTCATAATCATAAACTAAGCAACTTATCAACCTACGACCGCCTGCAAAAAAATGGCAATCAATGTAGCACAGCATCGTTTTTTTCTCAAATATGTATATTATTGTCATAGCATCACCAGAAAAATGAAAAAAAAAAAAAATGCTGAAAGCAAGCAATTAAAACCCCAATATTTGACACAGCTCCATCCAACAAATTAAAATTGGATAATTGGTCAAGTTTTCTGGTGCCTGTAGGTGCATTTTCTGATTTTAGTGGCACCATATATGGGCGGACTGAGGTTGAGTCGGGATCTTTGTAATTTATTATGCGAACATCACTGTTGGGCCAATAGCTATGTGATCCATAGTGAGGGAGAATATCAATTCAGGTGTGCTGATTAAGGAAGACTTACAGGAGAATTTTTTTAATAATGCAATCAGTCAATCAATTAAAAAAAGATAAGTTTTATTAGATTTGGGTTTTTGAGGAAACGTTCAAACACCCAGAATTACATGAAGCATGCAACTGAAAGTAAATGTTTTGTTTGTCCAGCTCAAGAACTAGAAAGGCAAGGCTGCTACGTGGTTCAGAAGAGTGCTGCAGCTACAAGTGACAAATCATCTGCCGGCACAAGCACCTCTACCAGTACAAGCGGTGTTCCGCTTATAAGCGATGCTCCTGCACGTTCCACTGTTCTCACCGCTGCGTCTAGAGAGAACCTTCAACCCAGCCATGAAAAGAATGTGACAGGACCTCCGCTTCAGGCTTCTAAACAACAAAAGAAGGTTTCTACCATATGGGATCATTTTGAAAGGTGCACCAAAGATAAGCTGGCAGCTACCTGTTGCTACTGCCGAAGGAAGGTACGTGTTGGAAAACCGGGAGGCGACACTCGCACGACGGGGACCACAGCACTGCACAACCGTATGAAGCGTAACCACGCACACCTAGTTAAATCTCCCAGGGAAGCAGCAGCCAAGGAAACAGCTCAGTAATTCAACACAGTGCATCCGAGTCAAAAAGTCAGAAGAAAGTGCAACCGACACTCCAGGAAGCACTGGACCTGGAAGAAGGTCTGGGAGCCCACCGATGCGCAGGCACTGCTGCACTGTCAAAAGCTGGCAGAGTTCTGGCTGTCAGCATGAAGCCATTCTCTATGGTGGAAGACCAGCATTCCACAGGTTCATGCACTACTGTGTGCCCAAATGGAAGATTCTCTGGGAGGAAACACTTTGTTCCTCTGTTGTTCTGCTCTCGAAGCAAGCAATTCGTGAGGCCCTCAAGAAAGAGCTCAAACTCAGCGTTTGGGAACAGTGCATCTGACACACCGACATTGTCAAGCCGGCAAGTGACGGACTACATGCCTGTCACAGCTCACTGGATTGATCCCGATCAGCAGGAATGCCTGTCCAGACGGAGGCTGTCATGGACATGGCAAGTTTCGGCCAAACGCACACGACTGAGAATATAGCCGAAAAGTTGGACTCCGTCGTGAAACACTGGCTGCCTCCTTGGACTTACAACCAGGTACGCGACCAAGGACAACGCTCAGAATGTGTCAGGGCATTAAGAGATGTCAACATGAAGCGCATTCCGTGCATGGCGCACTGTCTTCAACCTCGTTGTGAAAAGGAGGCCTAGCGCAGGCTGGACCAGCTGTGGAAGATGCTTTAAAGACTTCCCGGGCCGTCTGTGGACATTTTCACCATTCGGCTACAAAATGTCAAAGCTCGCAGACGGTGCAGCACCGGCAAAACTTGCCCCAGCACCAGCTGCTGCAAGACGTGCCAACTCGCTAGAACAGCACCTTGTATATGGTAGAACGACTGTGTGAGCAACGACGTGCGGTGACAGAGTTCTTTGAAGACAGCAGCAAGCACCACCTCACTCCAGAACAGTGGACGCTTTTGGAAGACCTGATAACTGTGCTGCGCCCATTTGAGGAGCGACCCCGCCTGGTGTGCATGGATGATGTCACATTAGGTCAAGTGCTGCCTCTGCTCAAGTTCATTGAAAGGAGCCTTGAACGGATGGCCAGCCGAGAAAGGGCAGCAAGTACTGCACAGCTCGCTGCCAGCCTGCTAACTCCATTGCACAGCAACAGGCATCTGAACAGCATCAAGGAAGACATTGTGTACTGGGCTGCAAGCTTCTTGGATCCGAGGTTCAGGAACACAATTGGCAACTACACTGAAGGCCAAGCGGCTTCAAAACTGAAAAGGACTCAGGAGCACTTTATTCGTCAGATTGAGGAGACCATGAATGCCCAAGATGACTGCATCACAACAGAAACCTCGTCGCAAATGTCAGCGCAACTGTGCAGTACATCGGTTCAAACAGTCACCCCACCTCCAGCTGGAGAATTCAGCCTGTGGTTTTCCAGCTCGGACGAGATGGGACTGACCCAGTCACAAGTGCGGCCATGGCGTGCACCACCCCAGCCATCCTTGGCTGCAAAGGTTGAGCTGGACGCATATTTCCAGGACAGAGAAGCTGACAGCTATGGAGTGCAGAGTGACCTAATGCAATATTGGGCAACAAAGAAAAACCAGTGGCCTTCTTTTTTCGTAATTGCAGTCAAACACCTGGCATGCCCCCCGACCAGTGTTTACTTTGAGCAGGCATTCAGTGCAGCAGGCATGATTGTAACTGAGAGGAGGAACGGTCTGAGCACGAAAAATGTTAGCATGCTGGCGTTCATTCGGATGAACAGGGCTTGGATCGACAAGACAGCATCCCCAACCACTTCAATGCTGGAGCAAGATCTGGTCAGCTCAGAATCAGATGACGAGGACGAAGAGCCACTTCTTAAGAGAGTTCACTTTGAAGATGTTTAGTGCTTGATGCCAAGAAGATCTACATATATTTATGTTCACAAATAATGGGACCCATTATATTGTGCTATCAATTCATTGGGCCAAATATCAGTATACTCCACTAGGGGTATTGTACATTTCACAAAGATGTTACTAGGTGGTGGATCTGTAACAAGTAAAACTAAGAATGATTATATTTCTATAGACAGCAGTCAATTAAAGCAGACTGATACTAGCCCTGGCTGTAGGATTAATTTTGGTAAGTTGGTGTCACAGCATGCCAGTGAGTAATGAAAGTGCAGGGAAGCCAAAGCAATCGGTGTTTCTAAAATAGTTTAGGTTTTTATAAACAAGTAAGGTGTCAACGGCACGAATCACATTTGCAGCCTAACTGGAAAAAGGTTTAATCATGGTGCACAGCTGTGGATAAAAATGCTTAATTTCCACAACTCCAGGAATGCATATCCACCACTCAGTTACGTCTTTGCAGAAAAGTCCCAAAGTTGAAGCAGAATATTTTTATGCGGTTTATTGAATGGCAGCTGCACAATATAATGAATAACCCTGTCCAAAATATCTTTGTTACGTTTTAACATCTAGTCCCAGTATTTGCAGTGTTCCTTTGTATATGTTTTAAAGGAGGACACGGCATGCTCTAGTCGTCACACTTGCGACGCAAGTTTTTGTTAGTTGTTTTCTCTAGTCATTGTGTCTTGCCTTAGTTTTTCTGAATTATATTTTATAAAGCCGTTTTCTAAGGACATCATTACTTTGTTTCGCTTCAGGCACAAGTGAAAATGTGCTTCAAATGCTCAGGTTATTTTACAACATTGGAGATGAGATCTTCCTACTCAAGCAAGGATATCCCATACACAATTTTGATGCATCTTACTGGCACCCCTATTCCGGAATGAGGGGACCCATAACACGGGCGAATCTTCCGACATCGGCACATTCTTTGTTGTTGCCACATCATCCAGTGCTCTCTATGCTCCGTTCCATATAGTCTACAATGCTGTCAAAGCTAGAAGCGCGAGCGAGCGGTTTTGCACGTTGTGTGCAGGGCTGTCAAAGGTAGAGTACGGGGCGTGAAAGCATAGCTGTGCTTGGTTTGCACGTGCGCTCGCGCACAGAAAGCGCTTTCGAAAACCACAAGCTTGCGCTCGCGTTGTTGTGAGCGTTGAAAACGCAGAACCGACGCGCTTGAGCTACCGGTTTTGACAGCGTTGTTGATTAAGTATGACACTGAGTATAGAGAACACGAAATCAAACCCGAAATACATTAAAACGCTCCTTCGTGCTCCCGCCTTGTAAACATCGCTGGAAAGATTAAATGAAAATCACGTTATCCGGAATGTAGCGCATCATTTGTCACTTGTGCAGTGGACTCCGTCAATTCCTGGTCGATCTTCAGTTCTTGAGGGAGAAAATATTGAAGAGAACCACACTCACGAAGGCGGACAATGTCGCCTACTGCACACCTCGCCGCAACCGCTGGTAGTACTACATTGTACGACGATAATAGGTACCGCACGACCGCACGGCGTCCATTTGCAATCCATAGCCCCGTCTGGCCCCGTCACTACAGTGTACCGTTGTTCTCGCGCCTGCGCAGACGTTTGTCGAATTTTTGCCGAATCTTTGCCGAACTTTCCATCAAAAGTTCGGCATGTGCCTAACTTTGCCGAATCTGAAGTTTGGCAGATTCGGTCCATTACTAGTATACACCTTTCCAAGAAACACTCGACTCCAGGGCAACAAACCGGTTTTGAGCTCACTGGGTTGAGGCTAGACTTTCACCGGCGTCCCTGATAGCCCTAACAGTGTGGGACCGTGATTTCGATATGCGCAGTTTCAAACACTGCTGGCGGCTAAATTCTCGTCTTTTCCCGCTGTATTTTGTGTTTCATGGTGTATGTATTTTAAAGCATTGTACCACATATTAAAAAAATGTAAACTATCTTTATTAGATTAGTTGTCGTTTTTTTACGGCAAGTTTTGACGGCGCCGCCAGATTAGCCGGGTGTGAAACGCCAATGCGCTTAGCTGTCGAAAATAATTTAGAACAGAAGATAGCCGAAAGGCATGCATTTTTCACGCTCACAAATAACGTGTTTAGAGGATGGAAAGGACTCAGTGATTCTTTACACACACCCCAGGGGGGGAGGGGGGGGGGAAGTTGTGCGCTTCCCCCCCCCCTTGTTTTTCTGAAGGCACCCCTTAATACGAAACAACTCCTCTATTCTCAATGCCCCCCCCCCCCCCCCCTACCCCCCAAAAAATTAAGACACCCTCCCTATTTCAATTCCTGGGAAAACCCCACGACAGGACACGGACATACAATTTAGCAAGTGTTAACATTCGAACAATATATTGTACATACCACACGATGCAGCATTACCTGAAAAAAAAATTATTTGAGAAAGCTCCCAAATAATAGTCACTGTCAACAACAGTCACATCTTGGCGATCGGACAGAATTCAAGATGTGACGTGGGAAGAATAAAAAAAAGGAGAGTTCTGTCCGTTTCTTATTGTTCCTACGTCTCAGGGTTACTATGGAACGCTTATTGCCTCCCCCTTAAAGGGATTGTCCGCTCGAAACCGGAAGTACTTAAGTTTTGGCGCTCGTTACGTCGAGGGTGCCTTCATATAGACAAACGTTATTTTTATTTGATATATCATCTCCCCTTATTAATTACAACCTTTCAAGAGCGTATGTACGAAACGGCACCCCGAATTTCGCCAGTGTCAATGGCTGACATCCGTAGCTGCTGCGTGACGTCACAAAACGCAAAGGTTTGTCGGATGGTCGGGATAACAAGCGTTGGTTGACGGATGTCTTGTATTTTGTTTCGAATTATATAGTCTCCTAGGCTGTACCCTACTGAAATACCTTTCTTTTAATGCAGTTTCAAAGTGAGTGCAAAAAAAAAAGTCAAGCCTTTTAGCGGGATATTACTCGAAAACAGCCATAAGCTTCGAGCAAACGTATGCCGTTTCGCGCAAACACAACTGCGACGGCCACTCTTGAAAAGCAAAAAATGAAATTTTTTTTTTGCCTCTGAAGCGGCATTTATAGGTACACGAAGCGGCATCTGGGTACACATATCGGCGGATCTACTGGATCGGTGATGAGGCTACTGGTCGTTCCCTCGGAGGCGATTTCCGCGGGTCGAAGGCAAACGGCGAATCGTTCAAATGCATGTCGTCACTTGACTTGGACGTGCTTGGTGAATCGTAGCTACGCTCCATTTTTTTCTCGCGGTTCAAACAGAATCGGACTGCACGCGTGCTAAATACAACTTTTAAATGGCCTAGCTGTCGGTTTCGGTTTCGCCACATAATCGAACCGATTGATCCGATTTGGGCGAGGAGTGGGTGAACGTAGTTGAATATCGTTGGCACAGCATCACACCTCAGCTTACGAGGCTTCTGTCCGCTTAGAGCTCAGCTTGTAGCTCTCTTCTGTGAGATGATTGCAGCACAAGCGGGATCTCGATCTTGACGGGAACCCAGTCCCTACGCACGTCGACGATCCATTTTGCTCATCACTGCACGTCTCGCGGAAAAGTGTGGAACGTCACGTCTTGGCTCGCATGTGCTGCCCGGTGGTTGTGGCACCCAACCGCGCAACAAAAACCCCACCCATCCACGAAACAAGTCGAGCGCAACAACAAAAACGAAGCACGCTGCGGCGTTCACTCGCAGGCAAACGACGAGACGGGAATGCTCGCTTTGCGTTGTGTGACGTCAGAGCTTCGATGTTGCCAACGAAAGCCGCGTTTGCGCTAGGAAGCGATGGGAGCACTATAAATTCAATTACCCATTCAAAGGGGCATACAAAAATTCAAATTTTGCGCGTACGATGGGTCGCGAGGCAATAACAATGATATTCAATTGTTTTCTCGAATACAAAATTTGACCGGACAATCCCTTTAAAGCTCATGCCCAAGGTGTCCCCTGCCCAGTGTTGCCAGGTCTACTGAATTATCAGTAGATCTACTGATTTCGTTCCGGGTCTACTGATTCACTGAAAAAACAAAAAATCTACTGACTTTTTTTTAGTAATCATATTAAAATTTATTATTTGGCCCCTTCAGTTCCCAGGGTCGCCCATCAAAGGAAACTCATATTCTCCCAGAATTAAAAACGAAGCACTGGCTAGATGGCCCAGAAGCCCGTCTTATTCGAGTGACTTTGCTGTGTATTCATCTATCTATTCACCCAGAGCAGGTTTGACGGTGACATCCGGGCCAGAGCCATACATGGGGAAAGTTTGGCCAGTCTATGATCTCGCCACCGTAACGTCCCTCTCTTAAGTGAGCCAATCAGCATGCGCTGCAGAGCAAGAGGCGTGAGCGCGTGCGCGGGAACTCTCCGCTGCTCCCAGCTGAGAGGGTCGCCATTTTCATTCATTCGCCCGGCGGAATGCATGGGATCGACATCAAAATTTCGGTTCTTTACTTTTATTTGGCAGGCTCTGGCAAGAAAATTATATAATGTTATTCCCCGGTGGCCTAAAAAGCTAACGAATTAAGTTTGTCCACGTTTGAACGCGAACTTTGAGTCAGGCGAAAAAGAAATAAGCCCGTAGCAGACGACGCACAGCCTCAACAGTGCTCTGCGCCGACAGCGTTGCGTCAAAAACCTCCCACAGCCCAGTAAGGAAAGATGGCAGCTTGCAGAGGACTTCCATTCGACATGTACGCACGCACTTGCCGAAATGTCTTGTTTTGGTTTCGTTTCAATAATAACGACAGGTGGATCAGGTGGATTTCACACTGTCGCCCTCGTCTGTTGATCCCGAAAGTGGCTCAGTCTCGACTTCAAAAAATAATCCTCGAAATCGCAACACTAGTCAATGTTAAAAAAAAAGAATATAAAAAACATTTACGGTGCCATTTTAATTTGTCTTCCATAAAGTATTATTCGAGAACTGGTCTTTTTTTTCATTTTTATTTGTGTTTATTACCATGTTGTTTGTTACTCTATACTGTTTCTTCAAAGTGTGGTTTAATGGATATAGCAAAACATGGCAAAACACAGATTTCGTAGAATCTACTGATTTTTGTGCAAATCTACTGACTTTTTGGGGATCAATCTGCTGACTTTTTTTTTTCTCCGTCTGGCAACACTGCCCCTGCCTCTCCACAATGCCAGCTAGTTCCTGTAACGTATCCTGGTTATATGCCATAAGTATATGTCGTCCGCATACATCAGTCCTGGTATTACCTTATTACCTTTCTCCCTCCTTCCATATAATTCACATCAAAACCTAAGTTGCTCTGCTCTAACTTCTTTTCCATTTCACTGAGATATATCATGAAGAGCAGAGGTGACAGTGGACAGCCCTGCCTGAGCCCTCTTGTTATTGCTGCAGGTTGTGCAATTTCTGCTTCCCATGTTTTAAGTACCTTAGTGTCTGTGTGCACCTGCTGTAGAAACCTTGCCAAATTTGCATATACTCTTTGTTGTGTATTGTGTGAATTATTGAACACTGTCCAGTTTCGGTTTCAGATGCTCGGTTGGCAACATGGTGTCCTTGCGTGTGTATATAAAGTATGGCGTCCTGAATAAACTCCATATACCTTGTAAACTCGTTCTGTTCTGTCTGGCATTCCGTCGGCTGCTGGGTTCGTCATTACATGGCGACGAGGATGTCCTCCCCTTCGATATGTAGCGCGTAACCGGCGGCCGTCCCTAACGAGCCTCGCCATGGCCTTCGCCGGTCTCGCCCCCCCCGGAACCGTTCCTTGCCGACACCGGGATGCCCGTCCGTGCCCTGGCCGCAGTGGCATGGCATGTTCACCGTCTACCTGCTTGCGTCTGGTGCTGCCGAATTTCCCCCGGAGCGACGCAAGGCCCTTCTGCTGCACTGTCTGGGAGCCGAAGGCCAGCGAATTTTCAACACACTACCTGACACGAAGCCTCCAAGCACCCACCAGGACACCGGCAAAGACGCAACGAGCAAGCCGGACGAGTACGACATCGCCGTCGCTTTCCTTGGCCCAACACTTCGCTACAACCAGCAACCTGTCATCGGCGTGACACCCGCTTCCCACCGGCGTTTCCAATCTCCAGGCGAGTCTGTTCCTGACTTAGGTTGCCGCGCTACGTGAGCTCGCAACGCCGTGTTGCTCGCGTCACAAGAAGAGGCACTTCAAGACCAATTCGTGACCGGCGTATCTTCTACTGCGTTCGTGAACGCCTGTTGCTGGAAGGTTCGTCGCTGCCGTTTTCCACCGCAGTCGCAGACAGCCCTTCAACAGAACAAGCGGCCAACAAATGAAAGAATTCTCCGCGTCTGTACAACCAGTGTCGGCGCGTCCTAGCAAGTATTCCGAGCCCCCTTCACAGTCTTCACGCTCACGGAACGTTAAGGCCGGTTCAGACACTTGCGGTTGAGTGCGTTTGACTGCGTTGCGGCGAGAACCGAAGCCGTCACCGGCACATCTGTGCTTCGTATGAAGCGTGGAACCCAATTTAAGGAATCTCTTGGCATGCGCTATGAGCAGGAGGAATGTCTTGGTTTATCGCTGCCGCAACGCAGTCAAACGCAGTCAAACGCAACTGTCTGAACCAGGCTTTACGCGAAGTCACCAGCAGCATATTCCTCGAAGCGCTACCACGTCACGCGCTGCTCAAGGAAACCGCCCCTTATCTCGTGACCGCCGCGACCGCCGTCGCTCGCCTTCAGCACCACGCGCACAGTCGCTGCACTGCTTCCGTTGCGGCTCTCGTCGGCACCACGCGTCATGACTCGTTGTCCAGCACAGGGACAACGCTGTTTATTTTGTGGTCGCATTGGACATTTCAAAAAAGTATGCAACCAGAAACGCTCGCAGTCGACCGTTCGCGAGGTAGGGGTCGACAATTCGTCGGAGGATGATGCCGTTCAGGTCCTTGTGCTTCAGCGTCCTACAACCTGCGGAATTCATATCGATGTTCAAGTCGGGCAGGTTAACTTGCAACTTCTAGTTGATTCTGGGTCATCTGTGTCCATTTTGTCGAAACGAGTATTCGACGAACACTTTCCGGGTCTAGCTCTTCTGCCTGTTCCGCGTGTCACCCTGCTAGACTTCTCGAAAAGGCCCATTTCAGTTCGAGGTTGCTTCTTCTCCGAAGTCTCCTTTCAAGGACGAGCATGGAACTTCGCTCATTGGTATTGATGGTATCAAGGCTCTGAACTTGCGCATTGAAGGGTCCACTATGCAGTGCCTTCAAGCTTCCTCCGTCCCTGAGGAACAGACCTCCACTGCTGTCGGCCTTCCGCCACTGCCTTCGCCCTTGTTCACTTCACGCCTCTTTTCACTCCAGACTTAGGCCTCGCCAAAGGCTTTGTTCACAAAGTCAAGACGCGCTGGTCCAGCCGTAGCATCAAAGCTTCGTCGCCTGCCTTTATTTTTGCGACCTCGGGTGTCAGCTGAGCTTCAGCGCTTGGAAAGCCTTGACATCATCGTACGCATCGAAGCGTCGGAGTGGGTTTCTCCCATTGTTGTCATTCAGAAGAGATGGGAGCATTAGACTTTGTGTGGACCTTCGCGAACCCAGCAAGGCCATCGTCCCCGACATGTTCCCCCTGCCACACATGGAAGAGCTGCTTCATGCACTGGTGGGAGCCACCCACTTTTTAAAACTTGACCTAGCTTCAGCCTACCACCAGGTCCTCCTGCACAAAGACAGCAGAGACTTAACAGTCTTCATCACCCGCGACGGCTTGTTCCGTTTCAAAAGAGTTTGTTTTGGGTTGGCCTCAGCGCCAGCAGCGTTCCAACGCCTGATGTCGAAGATTCTTCATGGCTGAACTGGCGTCCTCTTTTATATTGACGACGTTATTGTCTTCGGCAAGTCGCCAGAGGAACATTTGCAGAACCTAAGTCCTGCAACGCATCAAGGATGCAGGCCTTAAACTGAATCACAAATGCGTTTTCAATGTCATAGAGTTGACATTTCTAGGTCACAAGGTGGCTGCCCAAGGCATTTCGCCCCTCCAGAAAAGGTAGATTCAATCGTGAACACGCCTGTTCCAACCAAGGCTGCAGAACTCCGCACCTTTGTAGGTCTCGTGGACTATTATTCGAAGTTCGTTCCTCACCTAGCTGAAGTCGTGGAGCCAATGAGAGCTCTTCTTCGCAAGGACCAACCGTTTGTGTGGACCTCACAAATTGATGCCAGCTTTTGTAAGGTCAAGCTCCTGCTTTCTTCTGACCTGGTGATTCGTATGTTTGACCCTGCTCTTCCAGTGGTAGTCTCGACAGATGCATCTGAATGCGGACTAGGAGCCGTTCTCCAGCAGCGACAGGGCCAGACACTTCGCACCGTCGCTTTTGCTTCGCGCACCCTTTCACCTGCTGAAAGGAAGTATGCTGTTGGCGAAAAAGAAGCACTGGCCTGCATTTGGGCATGTGAACATTGGCATGTGTTCCTCTGGGGACGCCCATTACTCTGCGAACAGACCACCAAGCCCTGGTTTCGCTTCTGTCTTCACGTGGTTTGGGACGACGTCCGCTTAGGGTCGCACGCTGGTGTGCAAGACTGCTCTGCTACAATTTTACAGTCTAGTATCAGAAAGGTGCACAGAACAGTGTAGCAGACGCTCTGTCTCTTCTTCCCGCCCCGACCAGGGACCCCGAGCTGGTTTTTGAGGAAGAAGCTGTCTGCCTTGTTGAGCCTACGTGTGTCACCATGGAACAATTCCAACAAGCAGTTCTGAGTGACGCTGTTCTGACTCAAGTGAAGTCCTACGTCACCGGTTCTTGGCCTCCGCACAGAAGCCTTCCTGAAAATCTGTTGCCGTTTTTCAGAATTCGAGAACTGTCAGTGGTAGATGAAGTCCTAAGAGCAGAAAGGCTGGTTGTTCCCTCGCCTCTGTCGGCCCAGCTCATTGCTACGGCGCATGAAAGCCACCCAGGAATCGTTCGCACTAAGGCAAGGCTTCGCGAACAATTCTGGTGGCCGGGAATGGACAACCAAGTTGAGACGGCCATCAAGAGCTGCAGTACTTGCCAGGAAGCCGACAAGTCAGCCAAGACATCAACTGCTCCAATGCAACCGGTTGAGTTCCCCGAACGACCATGGCAGAAGGTTGCAATAGACATAGTTGGTCCCCTGGAGAGAGCCCCTCAGAACTGCCGGTTCGTGATTACTCTGATCGACTACCACTCCAAATGGCCGGAAGTCCATTTCAGCTCGGAAGTAACATCAAGGACTGTAACGGAGTTCTTGCTCAGCGTATTTTCCAGGGAAGGCTACCCTGATGAGGTAGTATGTGATAATGGTCCACAATTCACGTCCAGGGAGTTTGTCCACTTTCTGCAAGAACGGTCCATTCGGCTCTCGCATTCATCAGTGTACTATCCCCAGGCCAATGGCCAAATAGAACGGTTCAATCGCACTTTTAAGGCATTCATTCAGCTGGCTGTTTTGGAACGTCGACCGCTGCGACTGGCTATTACCGAGTACCTCGGAATCTACAGGTGCACTCCGCATGCTTCTCCTTCATGGGAGATTGCCAAGAACACGGCTGAACGTCGTCGGTTTTCCATCACCGTTGCTCGAGGAGGAACCAGCGAGAGAGCTGTCAAAGTTGAGACAGCGAGTGAAGCGTCACCAGCTTTACAGCAAACAGTACACCGACAGAAGGAGAGCAGCAAAGAACACAAAAGTTGCTGTAGGAGATCACGTCAGGGTTAAGAAGCCATCCGTTTCCTTCAAGGGTGATCCTGTTTTCAGTCGTCCAAAAAAGGTCGTCAAGCAGCGTGGCCCGTCGTCCTTCCTTCTCGACGACGGACGTACTTGGAACGCCTCCAAGTTGTGCAAGGTGCCTGCAGTTCCGGCTGACCATGACTGCATTCAGCCAAGTGACACCTGGGTGCCCCGCAGTGCTTCATCTCAGGGGCAAGTACGAACTATGCCGTCCCAGGAACCGGTGCCGCCCGAGGTGCCTGTGCCGTCCCAGGAACCGGTGCCGCCGAGGAGCCTGTGCCACCCGAGGAGCCTGTGCCACCCGAGGAGCCTGTGCACCCGAGGAGCCTGTGCCACCCAGGAGCCTGTGCCACCCGAGGAGCCTGTGCCACCCGAGGAGCCTGTGCCACCCGAGGAGCCTGTGCCACCCGAGGAGCCTGTGCCACCCGAGGAGCCTGTGCCACCCGAGGAGCCTGTGCCACCCGAGGAGCCTGTGCCACCCGAGGAGCCTGTGCACCCGAGGAGCCTGTGCCACCCGAGGAGCCTGTGCCACCCGAGGAGCCTGTGCCACCCGAGGAGCCTGTGCCACCCGAGGAGCCTGTGCCACCCGAGGAGCCTGTGCCACCCGAGGAGCCTGTGCCACCCGAGGAGCCTGTGCCACCCGAGGAGCCTGTGCCACCCGAGGACCTGTGCCACCCGAGGAGCCTGTGCCACCCGAGGAGCCTGTGCCACCCGAGGAGCCTGTGCCACCCGAGGAGCCTGTGCCACCCGAGGAGCCTGTGCCACCCGAGGAGCCTGTGCCACCCGAGGAGCCTGTGCCACCCGAGGAGCCTGTGCCACCCGAGGAGCCTGTGCCACCCGAGGAGCCTGTGCCACCCGAGGAGCCTGTGCCACCCGAGGAGCCTGTGCCACCCGAGGAGCCTGTGCCACCCGAGGAGCCTGTGCCACCCGAGAGCCTGTGCCACCCGAGGAGCCTGTGCCACCCGAGGAGCCTGTGCCACCCGAGGAGCCTGTGCCACCCGAGGAGCCTGTGCCACCCGAGGAGCCTGTGCCACCCGAGGAGCCTGTGCCACCCGAGAGCCTGTGCCACCCGAGGAGCCTGTGCCACCCGAGGAGCCTGTGCCACCCGAGGAGCCTGTGCCGCCCGAGGAGCCTGTGCCGCCCGAGGAGCCTGTGCCGCCCGAGGAGCCTGTGCCGCCCGAGGAGCCTGTGCCGCCCGAGGAACCGGCGCCGCCCGAGGAGCCTGTGCCACCCGAGGAGCCTGTGCCACCCGAGGAGCCTGTGCCACCCAGGAGCCTGTGCCACCGAGGAGCCTGTGCCACCCGAGGAGCCTGTGCCACCCGAGGAGCCTGTGCCACCCGAGGAGCCTGTGCCACCCGAGGAGCCTGTGCCACCCGAGGAGCCTGTGCCACCCGAGGAGCCTGTGCCACCCGAGGAGCCTGTGCCACCCGAGGAGCCTGTGCCACCCGAGGAGCCTGTGCCACCCGAGGAGCCTGTGCCACCCGAGGAGCCTGTGCCACCCGAGGAGCCTGTGCCACCCGAGGAGCCTGTGCCACCCGAGGAGCCTGTGCCACCCGAGGAGCCTGTGCCACCCGAGGAGCCTGTGCCACCCGAGGAGCCTGTGCCACCCGAGGAGCCTGTGCCACCCGAGGAGCCTGTGCCACCCGAGGAGCCTGTGCCACCCGAGGAGCCTGTGCCACCCGAGGAGCCTGTGCCACCCGAGGAGCCTGTGCCACCCGAGGAGCCTGTGCCACCCGAGGAGCCTGTGCCACCGAGGAGCCTGTGCCACCCGAGGAGCCTGTGCCACCGAGGAGCCTGTGCCACCCGAGGAGCCTGTGCCACCGAGGAGCCTGTGCCACCGAGGAGCCTGTGCCACCCGAGGAGCCTGTGCCACCCGAGGAGCCTGTGCCACCCGGGAGCCTGTGCCACCGAGGAGCCTGTGCCACCCGAGGAGCCTGTGCCACCCGAGGAGCCTGTGCCACCCGAGGAGCCGTGCCACCCGAGGAGCCTGTGCCACCCGAGAGCCTGTGCCACCCGAGGAGCCTGTGCCACCCGAGGAGCCTGTGCACCCGAGGAGCCTGTGCCACCCGAGGAGCCTGTGCCGCCCGAGGAGCCTGTGCCGCCCGAGGAGCCTGTGCCGCCCGAGGAGCCTGTGCCGCCCGAGGAGCCTGTGCCGCCCGAGGAGCCTGTGCCGCCCGAGGTGCCTGTGCCGTCCCAGGAACCGGTGCCGCCCGAGGAGCCTGTGCCGCCCGAGGTGCCTGTGCCGTCCCAGGAACCGGTGCCGCCCGAGGAGCCTGTGCCGTATCAGCAAACTACGCCACAGGAAGAGCCTGTGCCGGGCCAGCAAACTACACCGCCTGAAGAATCCGGGCCGCAGCGTCGAGTCCAACCCCACAGGGACAGGCATCCACCTGCTAGGTTCCGGGACGATGCCTAATGTTTCCTTACGTTTTTTGTACTATGTCTTCTGTTGTGATTGTGAGCTGTAAGTAAGTCAGATGCAGTTCTGTAAAAATTGTATAATGTTGTTTGTAGGAATTGTATGGTGTATATATGTATATATATTGGTTGTATATATCTGATAGGCAAGTCGTTGCTAACAATCCACTAACCAATAACCTACTAACCAATTGTCACCCAAACAAATTCAAGGAAGGGAATATGTTGTGTATTGTGTGAATTATTGAACACTGTCCAGTTTCGGTTTCAGATGCTCGGTTGGCAACATGGTGTCCGTTGTGTGTGTATATAAAGTATGGCGTCCTGAATAAACTCGTTCTGTTCTGTCTGGCATTCCGTCGGCTGCTGGGTTCGTCATTACACTCTTGCAGCCGACCCCAAAGTTTTTTCTGGCTCACATTATCATATGCTCCCTTGATGTCCAAATCTGCTAACCATGATGGAGTTTGGTTCTTCATGGCTATTTCTATAATTGAGTGGTGACAAATAAGTTATCTTCCAGTCTTCTATCTCTTCGGAATCTCTTTTGGAGCTCATCCAGTATTTGCATATCTTCTGCCCCTTCCTCCATTCTCCGCTTTACCATCTGCGTAGCTAATCTGTATAAAACTGAGGTTATTGTTATCGGGCGATATCACTTAATGCTGTCTTTGTTTCCTCTGCCCTTATACTATATGACTATTTTTTGCTTTAGTTCTTTCTTAATTTTTTTTTCGAAACGCAGAGTGAAAATATACTTGACTCTTCCTTTTTTGTTATGGAGGCAGCTTGAGAAATGAAGGTCTTAGATATTTTTTACGGTGAAAGAAAAAGGTACACGCGTATAAACTCTATCTCGGCGCGCCAGCTGCCATGCGGACCCTATTTATGTTTTCCACATGGTCGTAATCTCCACAGGCCGTAAGTAGGGGTGTGCGAATATTCGAAATTTCGAATACGAATCGAATATTTCCCTTATTCGAAATGTATTCGATTCGAAGACTGCATATTCGAAAAAAACGGTTAAAGTGCAGGCGAGCTGGTGTAAGTTATACATGATGATTGAAAACCTGAGACTGTGGTTTGAAAAACGTGAAGTAGGAAGAAAAAGGGACAGACAACGTCTCAAACTCAGCTAAAAGCTTATTGCCTCTACGCCTTATATACACCTCCCCCGGACGTCGAACATCGCCACCACCAAACGGTTGATCACTAAAGTAAAAAAAAAAATCATTTCACCGGATTGCAAACAATACAGAAAAAAAACGTTATACAAACAGAAACACAAGGTCGTCACCACCGCACCCGAAAGGACTTAGACGCCGACAATGTCACCAGCACTTGGACACACAGAAAGGCCGTCTCTTACTTACCCCCCTTTCCCCTAAACTGAACCATGAAACACACTCACTTGCCAACAATGCACCCCCATTACGCAATAAAGTTTTTAGCTGAGTTTGAGACGTTGTCTGTCCCTTTTTCTTCCTACTTCACGATTTTCCGTTCTTCAAACCACAGTCTCAGGTTTCCAATCATCATGTATATTCGAAAGTTCCCGAATGTTCAGCCAACGCCGAATATTCGGGAAAAACGGCGAATATTCGCACAAACTGCTAATATTCGAGCAAGTAACGAATAATCTGCCTGCCACGCATTCCCCTATGAATGGTTTTTCACTGAGAAAGGCGTATGATGCGTGCGTTATCGGTCTGCTCCGTTTCTATCTGTCCGATGGCAGCAAGACAGGATCAGTTTCGGTTTCTTTTTCACCAAGCCCTTTGTTGTGTGGCACTTTTATAGCAATATGTGATGTAATTGCGCGTTCTATGAATTGGTACAATAAAGCAAAGCTCGAGAGTGAAATATAAGTATAAAATAAATCTCGAGAGTGTCATCTAATGTAAATGTTTGAAAATTAAAAAAAAGAAAAGAAAAGAAAAAGCTAGGTGCGAGCAGAACATTTCACCGCCATCGACAACAACTCCTACCACTCCCGCGCAGACTCAAAACTAGGGATGTCGCGAACGGGCGGCGGAGAAAAGCTCACCGGAGAAAAGCTCACCGCAAAACCGGCAGATGCGGAGAAAAGCTCACCGGCCTTTGAGCGGATGCGGAGAAAAAAAGAGCTCACCGATTTTTTTAACTTAGCGGATTCTGCGTCAAACGTGGCAATTTAACACAATTCGCATTCGTCACTTCATTAAAAATATGTCCTCTTTTTTGTAATATTCTTGAAGCTCATTGGGCATATTTACTAATACCTCAGAAATTAGTAATCACCCATTCTGTATATTAATTAAGCCGCAAGTATAAAATAAGAACATCGTACACTGGTAAAAAAAGACAACAATTTATTGACAGCTGACAGTGCGCCTTCGGCAGCTCTGTCAGATAAAGAGGTTTGTTCTTTGCGAGCTAATATGAATAGCGGTGTGTGAACCGTTTCAACTCCAAATATTTTGTAGTGCCTAATAGATAAGTAGGTGTTTGTTGATGTAATCAGTATCGGCTACGCTGTTTTCTTTCTGTTAATTTTACTAACAAAACTTTAGTGGCGAGAACCGCCTCGTCCTGTCGTGTTTGTGGTCTTCACTCTGGCGTTGTCGTTTGAGCGGTTTTCATCATGTATAACGTTTACCAACTCGCCCTATTCGTTACATTACAAAGACTACTTATTATATAGGTCACGAGTAACAACGCTGAGAATGTGCAGCTGTGAAGGTCACGGGTGGTTCCCAGTAGAAGGGCACTATCGCACAAAGGCAACGAGTGGGAACACCAGCACGAACGGCTAGAAAACGTGCATGTCCGCGGAAGAAAGAAGCCTCGATATCCTACTGACTGTTCTATCCTGTTTTCAAAGGTGAACAAAAGCTTCAAAGAGTATTTCAGGCACTGCGTTGTTGCGCATGCACTTTCGGATTTTCGGCATTTACAGTTTTGATTTTTAGGTTTTAGGCAGACATTATAAAGTTTTCGAACTCTTGCCTGTTCTTCAAGTGCATAAAGTTTTCAGTTAGGCTTCGTTGCGTAGAGAGTAAGCCATAGAAAACACTCGCCCGCAATTATTAATTTGGGAGCACTATACCCAATAAGCTTAACAAATATTACAAAAAAGGATATGTTCCTTTTTACTAAGCTGTTGAATTTTAATATTAATAAATTGATATAGGTTACGCATGATCCAACAGCCTCCATATAAAAAGAAGAAAAAAAAATTGGTGAGCTTTTCTCCGCATCCGCCGGTTTTGCGGTGAGCTTTTCTCCGGTGAGCTTATCTCCGGTGAGCTTTTCTCCGGTGAGCTTTTCTCCGGTGAGCTTTTCTCCGGGATTCGTCGTCGCGAACCTGCCCAGGTTCAAGTTCGACCGAGTTCGATTTTTTTTTAACTTTCAACTTTATGTTCGACAAATGTTCGACTGAAGTTCATCTTTTGTGTGCATGCGCGAAAATTAAAAATAAAACAACAAAAACTAGTTGACTTTATTTGGCGGAGGAAAAGTGAAATATTTGTTGGGTTTATTGGGATCACTGATTCACATTGATGACTAATGAAAGCGTTAAAAGCGCATATTTCCGCTTTTCTATGGTGTAAACATTGGTAACCCTACCGAAAAATTCAGTATAACTTTTCACTATCCGGACTATGGAACCGGAAATTTGCTTCTGGAAACCCGTAATCCAGACTGTAGACAAAGGAATAATTTCAAAAAACCTAAAATCCGGATAGAGTCCAGATAGAATCCAGATAGATTTCCGGTTCCATAATCCGGATAGCCAAAAGTTATACTGGATTTTTTGGTAGGGAACCATTTTATAAAACATAAAATAAACTACTTTCTAAATTATTTGTTTTCCAAAATTTGAAATATTTCTTGTAGCAGCCGGGCAACACTGTCCATAAGTCGAACTTTTTCGAACTTTAGTGAAATTTCGCAGGTTTCCCGAGCGAAAGGGTCTTTCTACTGGCGGAATTGTTGTGACGGCGCGTAAGGAGCGCTTACTTTATGAACACGTTGAGCAGTTAATTTTCCTACACAATAATTCCTAATGAGTGCATTACTAGAAGTATCTTTAGCCTGCTGCAGCCCAGTAAAATGCAGTTGCATCGATTTATTTTAAAAACTCAATAAAACCTGCTGTTATTTCTTGTTTCGCAATATTTTATTACTAGACACATATTCGATATTCGATTCGATATTCGGAGCCCGTTTTTTCCTTTATTCGTATTCGATTCGTGGTCGAAAAGTTCAATATTCGCACACCCCTAGCCGTAAGTGAAAAAGAAAAAAAAAAACGCGAATAATCACTGAAAAATAATGAGCGTCCTCGTTCAAATGTTGGTCAGAGTATCAGTTTAATCAAAGGCGTTAATAGAAAGCAATGGGATAGAAGTCCGTTTCACGCAGAACTGAGATATGCAAAATCTGTATCCCTCATGTATGGCGACGCACTTTATTCAGTACCAGTCAGGGGGGATACGAGGGCATTACTTTCCGCTTGAGTTACCGACAGCTTCAGAAACGCATGGCATATCCTGAGCATCTTATTATCGCTTCGTGGTCATTACGATTGCGACATTAGTTGATAAAAAGGAAGGAATCACACATACACACAAAAAAGAGAAGTGTGAGCCAAACACTGCGCTTCTCAAGTTGTCGATCACCCTACATGTTCCAAAGTATCGGGTACCTGTGGCGTCACACTGCGCTTCTTTCAAGGTCATAAGTTAACCAAAGTACTTCGTTCAAAAAAAAAAAAAAAAAATTCAGAACGGAAAAGTGCGACGTAACCCACCACTACTGTTACGTGTTATGACATTATTTTTTTTTCAAACGAAGGATGACTCGAAAGTTTTCGAGGCTCTAACTCTCTAGGCGAAAAGTGAAACTGAAGAATAAGACGAACATACGCGGAGCACTTTAATTAGATGGCAGTGTTATAACTAGGACTCCGTGTTTTCGGATAAATCCGATAAAATCCGCCCCCAAGAAAAAACATGAAAAAAAAAACACGCTCGATGGTAAAACTTTTGTCAATTCGGATTTATCCGAAAAACGGCAAATTTCGATCCCAACATGGCGAAAAAAAAACAAAAACAAACAAACAACAACATCGTATTCTACAAAAAAGCTCGAGGTACACCTAGGCACTTCTTATGAGTTGTGAATCCGAAAGCATGCGTGCCGTTCTTCCGATCCCTTATTTCGTCTGCGGCGTACTTGCGTCGACGGTCGAGCACGCGCGCTGACCTTCGACGTGGAGCGGTGGAGCCGCTGCCTCGCGGACACGCAGCGCCATGGGGTGGCGGTCATTGAAACTGTCGCGCAGCGGCCAATGGGACCGAAGCCAAAATCCATCAGCTTTACTCCGCTCCTTTGGGATCGGGGAAACTAGGTGCCGTTTGGCTACGTTTTTCGCGTGGTTTCGTAGCTGGGAGCTAGCTTCACTTAGAGAAAGGATTTAAGGTGCCGTTTGGCGCGGTTTCAAAGCTGATAACGTCGGCTTGATCCATGGGACAGTTAATGCTTTCGCATTAATAAGCCTGTTCAGAGCAGAGAATCAGTGGTCCTTAGGAGAGGCTTCTTCAGTTTCCTTTCAAATCTCGGGCTATTAACAAACGCTGTTCACCTTTGAAATCCTTTCAAATCTCGTCAAGTTTTCCGAACGATGGGTCATTGTTATTTTGGGACACGACAAAAGTCCCTGTCCTAGATTTCAGTGTGGACTTCTTAGAGGAAGGCGGGGGTGTGTTTTCATAGCACTGAAAGCTATGATTATAAGTGGGAAAGGAGTAGCTAAAGGTCATATATCTCTACACTCCATGCAGTGCAGCCGCAGTGGAAGGGGGTGGTTCGAACTTTCCAGAAACTACGTTAAGGGTTTCAGTTATTTTAAAGTATTGAAGTTTATTAAAACCACCGTGGTTTGCAAGGTTTTCGTGGGACAGTTAGTATTACCAATGGTGAAGGCGCGAATGTTCAATTCAGCTGAAGGAATGTAATACAATACATGAGAGTTCTTATGAAAATAGGGCAGGTGTGTACACGGGTAATATTTGATTTTATATTGAACATCGTAAATTGTTCAAGCAACAAAATTAATTGTCGCATTTTGGAGGGTCGGATATCCATCATAAATAAACTCCGATAATCTCGGAACTTTCAGCAAAAAAATAAATTTCGAAAAAAAAAAAACACGACAACAGTACCCTCCGTAATTTTACAAGAAATAAACTCCTAAAACGTGGAACAACAGTTGCAACTCAGGCAGCACTAAAGAGGAAATCTGTAGTAACTGCGTCACGACGCACTTGTTGCATGAGTCATTGACATCAAAGAAGGAAAGCTGGGAAAATTGCCTAACAAAACGGTGGCCGTTGAGGTGCGCGGCATATTCCACTTCGCTTCCGAAAAGGTCACTACGAGCGAGGGTTGAGGCCTCTCGTTTGGTAATCTACAGTGCCTCAAATTTACTCACAAATCTTCGGTATGATTATTATCTGCCCTTAATCCGCAAATGCGGATTTTCGGGTTCTGCGTCCTTTCACCCAGGTGAGTAACGAAATTGCATTTAAGGAATCAAACTGCTCTTCCGACAGCACACACGACCTTATATTTCTAGACAGGTTCATGACAGACCTCATACCATAGACAAAAAAAAAAAAAAAATTCAGTAACTTGTCAGAAAAATTAACTCAAGTTGATTGCACCGACGTCACATAACTCTGCGACTTATACGCTCGTGGTACTCGGTTTGGTGTTTTATTTTGTGCAGTGCTACTAAAAGGGCATTTTTAGGCCCATAATTCTTACTTTAAATATTGTTTCTTTCAGAGAAGCTTGCAAACATTTCCTTTCAGTATCTCAAAATGCGCGGAAATAACTTTAAATGACTTGGACACTCCATGGTATTGAACTCTTTGATAATCAATAAAGGTCAGTTTATTTAACACCATAAGAAATGCTCATAATATTGCTATCCGAAGTAGAGTCACATCGTTTGTGCATGCTCTACTCAATCCACGGTCACCTTTACGAGACTTTGGATAACCAGTTTCTTTTCTCACAAAACGTCGATAAGTTAACATTGCAGCAGATTCTTGCGTGTTCAAATATCTGGCGTGCAACAAATTAAACATATATTCTTGTTATTTTACTGTCGTGGTTTTAGTGTCAACACGACTTCGAAATTACACACTCCAGAAAAAAAGGTGTAAAAGGGTGTATCGTTACACCCTTTGTCCCATATAATACACCCCCAAACTTCAATTCGACGTACAGCTCCTTATAGACATTTTCTTTAACGGCGCCGCCATCTTGAGAATTGCGGCGCCGACGACGCCGTCTAGCGGCTTAGAAAAAGAAATACCGGCTAGTTCTCGCAGCGCAGCTCTCTGGGTAGGCAACGGTGTGGGTATGGGGGGAACTTGGCTAGACTTGGCTATGGTGGGCTGCACTAACTTGGTTGGAGCTTGTCCGGTTGAATCCAGCTGGCTACTAACAGGCCATCACCTTGCCTCCTCGAGAGAACGAGGACGAAGACGGTGGGGTGTTTTGATGGAGTTTCCACAGCGAAGTATATATGAGCAGTTTAATAATAATAATAATAATAAGCTTTATTGGCTCAGGAGAGCCGTGGCACCGCGGAAAGGCTACAGCCCGTACCATGGAGGCCCGCGGTGCCACGTCTAGTGATGATGATTATGAGATGATATGTACAAGGGGAGGACGACGACGTGTGGATGACAGAGCTGTGCTGACGATGTGAAATAAAGCCCGCGGGTGAGGGCGCGGGCCGATGTTGCGGGCGATGAGGGCCCAGTGCTTCCCAGTGGGCTGCTCGCTTGGCCGGTCCCCCGTCCAGCTAGCAGAAGTGTCCTGGCAAGCTCTCTCCAGGGTGGCGTCCGCAGGCCCACGTGCGTTGGGGCTGGGAAAGCCCTGGCGGCCCGGCGGTGCCGAAGATGCCATGCATGACGAGGACGACCCGCTCTTCCGAACCGCCGCGCGAGTCCTGGAGGCCCGGTGACGGCACAGGCAGGCCAAAGAGCCAAGGCGACCCTCGGCAGGCCGTCCAATGTGCATTCTTAATGGCACACTCCTGGCACCTGACGGTACGGTCGCTCGCTTCGGTGAAGGCAGCGGCTCCAAGGATGTGGCCCAGTCGTGGTAGACGGCTGCCACCCCCGATGCATTCATGTCCAGGGCCAGAACCTAGCGCCGCGGTCACCCGGCACAGCTTACTGTCATCGTCGTCGTCTTGACGACGACGATGGACAGTATGTTCTATGTAGTCTATTGCAGGTAAGCTCTCGGCATTTGATAGCTCCATCTTGAGTGGTGGCATGTAGACGTTTCATACCTTTCACATACCATGGGGCTTGCAGTGATAACCTAATTGGACCACCTGCACCGGGAATTAAAATTGGTCCTCTCGTCGTAGACGAAGTGGTCGTGAGCTTAAACGTGGCCTTGAGTCTGATACGAATCTCTCGCGATTCAAGCGCGCAATCGACTGACTTCATAAATAAGGATTCTCGGGGAAAATGCGAAGCTCGATAACATTGCAGCCACACTCGCGCTGCAGCTTCTTGTGCTCATGGCACACTTTCTGCTATTGCTCTTATGCTTTTTAAAATTATTTATCCATCCGACGACCACGCAGTGGTAGCCAGACAAGCGTAGATTTTCGAAAATTGCAGCGCGGTAAAAGGAGCACTCGGAACTAACTCATGCACGACGTCCGTTTTTAAGCCTTTCGCCCATAGCCCTTGGCGGTTGCATACCCTGTGTCAGCGGGCAATCCAAAAATGCACCAGGTCGAGGGTACGTCCAGTTACTGGCTGTTTGAGGTTATGCGAAAAAAGGTCTATAGTCGAACAGATGGCCCCAAATTTTACGAGGGGCTTGATAACGGTGCGATATAACTTTTAAATAGCTAAAGTACGTATCAAAGACCACATAAGAAACACCGAGTTTTTACAGTAGGGCCAAGAAAACCCCGATTATGTTTTTCGTAGTCAGTAAAACGTACATTAGCTATTTTAATAATTGTACACACGGCTATCAGCCCCTCGTAAAAGTTCGGGCCGTCTGTTCGACTGTAGGGCGCTGTACCTCCGATTGAAGTTTTGGGGTGTATTATATGGGACAAAGGGTGTAACTAACGATACACACTTTTACACCCTTTTTCTTGAGAGTGTACATTGAAATAGGTATATAATACAACCACCGCTCCCTTTCAGGCCACTGCTTTTATTTATTTTAGGTCATCATGGTGTCGTCTTTTATGCAAGGAGAGCTTTGTTTTTTTTTTATAAATTAAAAATATTTTTAAATCATTCCCGAAGGTCGGGAATGAAGCGGAAATATGCATTTTGTTTTCTGCCACGTATAAAAATATCGGTGGTGGAAACATTTATTTACTAGATCTTAACAACTGACACAACCGTCAATGTAGATATTCTATGGTCTATTTGTGTTATTGTTAATCTTTTTCAGGAAGTTTGCATCTCAGGCGTGGTTATTCGTTGCAATGAAAGCAAAGATGCTACTCGCACTTTTAACCGTGGTGCTTATTTCTACGACCTTTGAAAAGGGTAAGGTATACACATAGCTGTTTACACAGCATTAAAAGTTAGTTTAAAATAATAATCGAGAGCCTCGGGCGTTATTTTTTCGAGCGGGTTCATACATCAGCGGACTTGATCAATTGACAAAGAAGTGAAAAAAGCCACCACCGTAAAAAAAAAAAACGAAGCTGATGATCTTCATTTGTTAATAGTCCAACTGCTGAAAAATAAACCGAGTCGGTTTCGAAAAGTCGGGACCTTGAATCTTTAGGTTGTGGTTGGTGATTATAGTTAAGTTTCATAGGCTGATAGTACAACGCTTCATTTTATATGGCTCTCAACAATTTCTAAGAAACAGAATGTAGAATGTAGATTGCCGCTCATAAAGTTAGTTCCAAAGATATTAAGCTAAAAGAAACAAATACTTTTACTGAACCATCGGTTGCTATTCTGAGGATACCAGCTTTTTTTCTTAATCGTTGTTACTCATATTGCTAATATTGATTTATTTTAAAAACAATATTATATTGACACGGTGGGGGTAACCGCTTAAAAAAAAAATGAGGTTGATAAAAGGAATGGGCTGGCGCAAAAGGACAGCTCCTTATCACATAATGAAACCGACGGCTCACTGGAGGGCGTATTGTTGGATTACACACTGCGTTATCTGGCACTGACATATCTGTTCTCTTATCCTTTTCAAATAAAACATTTCAGTCGCGAATACAGCTGTTGTCCCGTCGTGTCTATTCCTTTTATCATCCTCGTTTTTCGCAGCTGTTACACCCACCATGTCAAACGTTTACCTACTCGCCCAATTCAACGCCTCGTTACAATATTAGATTACGTAGAAACGCATTTTATTCGGAATAATCCAGTTTTTTTTGGCGTGAGATAATCCCGATTATAGCGTGTCTCCGGAAAAAAGATTTTATTGCTTTTTTTTTTCTACCGCAAACATAAACCAAGCACCGCCGAACGCTTCGAGGGATACTGAACCGAAATTTCGAGCTCACAAAACAAGGGTGGAGCGATAGGCGGGACGCTCCAAAACCCCGAAACAGCGCTCATACAGCGATATCTCTAACGGATGGCCGTATTTTGAGAAAGAAGTGCGCGATCTGAACACGGCCGACGAGACAAGCCGCATCACGATCCTCGTTTCCTCTTCTCCTCGCTGCGTCCCGTGAGGCTGGGGAACCGAAGCGAGGGAGAGTAGCGAGGCCGCTTCCCCTCATTCTCAAATCTCTCGGAGGACAATGACGTCATAGCCCTCGCTTGATTCGCGACCTCTTTTCCCAAAAGTACGACCATCCGTCGAGATATCGATGTGTGAGTGATGTTTTGGAGTTCATTGCGTCGCGTTCGACGCTTCTGCGGCCTTATTTTCGGTTCAGTATCCTTTAAAGGACCCCTAAAAAGAAAAAAAAGTTTCTTTTTAAACGGCGTAATTGGGACGCGCGTGTCGATAAATAAATCTTACGCGAAAAAAAAAAAAATGTTTTAGAGCAATATTGACGGCGAGAGATTTATTTAAAATTCTACGCGCAAGTCCATGACGTCACGGAATGGTCATACGCTCTTTCCACCTCAACGAGGTGGTTACACACTCTCTCCACCTAAACGTGATGGCCAGCACATCCACCTCTCCTCTACCAACACCTCCTAGAAGAGAAGGCCGTAGCGCTCTTCTCGTGACGTCGCAAAGGAAGGCCATCGGGGGCGCGCGTCAAAGCGAGGGCAACGCTTGTGGATCTACCGTCGTAACGCGCTTTTAGTCACATACGCGTGTCTTATTAGCTAAAATGTAAGCTGCACACAACAACGGGTCTAAAAAGCATTTTATTACACGGGCAATACATTACACCGCTAAATAATCGGTATGAAATGGCACGAGGTAGGAGTGTAAGAGAAAACACTGAGCCACGCAATTATTGCTGTAGGAATGCATATTTTATACAGAAATACTTCGACAAAATGGCGAGACACGCAGTGATTCGACTTCTCCCTATGGGATCGAGCTGCCTAAGAACAAAATATAACCTATTTTGTGTACAATAATACTATTACCTTAATACAGCTAAAATTCTAGTATAATTGCGGTAAAGGCAATAAAATAACGTTAGTATAAATAAACACGTAAGCACAAACAACGCACTTTCAATAATCATACAAACTTGTTATTTACCTTCCAGTAAAAACTAGAATATTACTACGCATATTTACAAATGTCGACGCAATAGTAAACGGATAACGACGAAGAACAAGATTCCAATCTATCAGGAGATTAAAAAAAAAATCGACTGCCTTACTTTAGTTGCGTTTTACACGGCCAAGAAAGCCCGTAAATAAGTTATTTCTCACCTGTCGATCGTAACCATACGTCCCACAATATGCACCACGAAAACATTTGAACACGAACTTCAAGAAGTTTCTCTGTCGAGAGAGAGGTCATCGACCAGTGTCATGGTTGACCATTACCACACATGTCACTCAAACCGTAGCAGGTCTTGTTCCACGAATCCACGTAAATGCCGCAGTATCAAGCGAACACAAGAAAAACTACCCGAGACTGCGGTGGCGACGAAAAACGACTAGAAGAAAGAAAGAAGTCTCAAAAGAACCAGACACGAGAGCAACCGCAGCATTGTGGGACGAGAGGCTTAACGTTTTGGATGATCTCTTGCTCGTGTGCGCTCCCTGCGGCGATGACTGGATTTGTTTTTCGGTTTCCTTCCCTTCTGAAATGTCTCAGCGTTCCTTTTCAGTCGGCAGCTCACCAACAACATAGATTTACCAGAGTCGGAGCCCATTTGAGGGAAAAAATGTCGCACCGGAGCTGGTTCACTCGAAAAGTGTGGGGAGCTGCGGGACTGCGCGTAGTCACGCGGTTACGGAGATAACCATAAATATAAATTTGGTACTTCCAACCTTGGTAACGCGTTGTATATTACGTTTTTATTATATATATAATAAATTGTACAGGGACTACACTTTTAAAACGTATATTAATGTCGGATAAACACGCACGCACACCACCGCACCGCTCGACAATAAACGTTTTTTTTTTACGCCGATACCGCATATTTTCCCACGTAGTTGCGCCATGGCCTTCCTTGTCCAACATTGTGACATAACCTCTTGGAGCGCTACGGCCTTCTTTTCTAGGAGGTGTTGAGCCGATCCACCTCTACTCCACTCGCCCGAAATGCCGAGAGTCAACAAGTGGAAAGGAGGTAAAAACATTTTATTTTTCTCTTCAGGGGCCTTTTAAGTCTTTCCAAAATGAAGCATCAGATGCCAAAGTTTCAGAACAAAAAGATTATTTTTACTTCGACGTTTACGTCGCGTCGGCACGCAGTGGCAAGATCAGCCATAGGCGGAAAGTTTTCAATATTCCGGGGGAGGGGGGGGGGGGGGGGAGGGGAGGGTTGCAGTTAGAAAAAAACAAGAAGCATCTTACGTACATGGTGGGAAATACACCAAAGGGACAAGGACAGAGAAGTGAGGCACACAGGACAGGGCCCTGTCCTGTGTGCCTCACTTCTCTGTCCTTGTCCCTTCGGCGTATTTCCCACCATGTATCAGAACCAACTAGCCCAACTCGCAGTCCTAATACAGTTTAAATCTTACGTACATGTTGGAATCTAATTCTCAGCAATGATTTTGACTGGTGAAATCGAATAGTTTTTGTATGTTTCGGTTGTACTTCACCACGCTCGCCCACCTCGACATAAATTTGCGAAATAGCCATTACAAAAAGTTGGAAGAAAATAGTTATATGATTTTGATATGACCGTGAAAGCCCGAGTTGCACCGTCGTTTGTTGATTTCAAATCATTGGATTTATTTCTTTCAAATGCTTTGTTAGCCACGTGAACTGACACTTGTTGACGCTCACATACGATCTTGGATCGGGCATGATAGGACGTAAGAACGCTTCTTGATGTCAGCATAAAATGGTCGCGTCTTGCGAGCGGTAGCAAAGGCCAGAGCCGTATATGTAGAGAGTTTGGCCATTCGTTGGGAAGTATAGGAGACAAATGAGGAGGCGCCATTGGCCGAAAGCGGGCTGGGCGTGGTCCAGGGCGTCTTCTGAAATTCGAATGTGACCAACCAGAAGCCGGAAATAATCCCCTGGCGGTGGTCGCGAGAAACAAACCTGATAACTGCATTGGAGTAACTCTCGATGACTGAAAATATGGTACACGTGATGTTTCAATCACGCTCATCCAAAATTATGGTGGAAGAGTGCGACTAGCGGAACGATCCACACAATCCGTACGCCAAGCGCCGAGGGCCGGGAATCTGCCGTCCGAGCGGTCACACTCTGTCCGAGAAAAACGGGACGCCTTTTTTGGAGGTCGATACGGGGCATTGACGGCCGTGACGTCACTGACCGAAAACGTAAAAACAAGCAAAAAGAATTTTTTTTCTTTTTTACATTTTGCTGAGAGTTTGTTGCAGGTTGCTGTGTCTAATGTGGGGCGCGGGGAGGCGGCGGCCGCGGCGTGTTGCCAGTACCATACGCTAAAGAAGAGAGGCCAGATACACGAAACGATCTTACGCCGAGAATGTACGTACGACAACAGCTCCGGAGCAGTCTTTCCACGATCAAATCAACACGACCGACAACGTCGGCCAACGTACATATATTTTTCCACGTGCTCTTCTCGCGGGTCCCGATTTCAAGCAGTAAAAAAAAAAAGAAGGAAGTACTCGAAACCTGCCACGACGAACATGAACGCTGGATTCACAAACACCCGGAAAAAGGTACAACGGCAACGATGCCACCGACCGAGCGAGCTCGAGGCCTAGCACCCTAGCAGGCACTCGTCGCAGCGTTGCCGGCGTTGCTCCGACGGTCTTTGGCCAAGACCGTCTGCCCACGACCGACCGGCTGGCTCGCTGAATGGAATACGCGCCCGCGCGACCCTTTTGGACCCTTTCCGTATTATAGTTCGATCGCTGACCTCAATTTTAGATTAAAGGGTCATTTCTCTTCCCCTTGTCATCTCCTTTTCCTAGGGCAGCGGTGACGAACGCTGTCGTCAATTCTATCTCCCTGTTTTGTGTGATATGGAGCTCAAATAAACGCCGTATGGATTACTTTCGCAACACGGTATGTACACTTTGTGATTAGTGGGCCATTTTTATTCTGACACGCTCGTCGCCGCGTTCACGCTCATTTGTTTCCGATAGTACATTTCTGTCGAGCTATAACAGTTCGTGGAATTACGCAATGCCGGTCCCACCTTTCTTTGCCGAGAGTCACGTCAGTATCGGCTGGTACTCGTAAAAGATCGGGTCCCGAAGCACTCCGATCAAACGTGCGCGTTCGCTCCGAGTGTGCGCAGGTATTTACGTGGCTCTTGCTGACACCCTCGTATTGAAACGTATCTTTTTAACGTCGGCTCGCTCCAGCATCTCCCAGGCCGCGAAAAACGCAGCGGTGATTTGTTTCCATCTACGTCGCTTTGCAAACGACTGGCACGGGCCGTCTTTACCAACGATGACAGTTGTGTTGACTTTGGAGGAGTACCAGGGGACCTATGTTGCACTTTCGAGAAACTAGAAACAGAAGTGACGTAGCGGCAGGAGTGGCGTAACCGAGCAACGGCCCGCACCGCGAAACCGCCCTCTTTGACGCCGTGACGACATAGCAAGATTGGCGTCTGTCACTCACTTGAGAGGTGTCAAGAGCCAACCCCAGAAGAGCGGAAGTAGCTACGCTGTCCCCCTGCCGTACCTACGCTTTCCCGGTCGTACCTATCTGGAACCTAGTCCCTACGCAAGCGTCCGTTTCTCTGGCAACCGGAGGAGCATTTCCTGCTTTTAGTGAAGCAATGGCAGCCAATCCCTCGCAGCGGTGACCTTCACATCTGCTCTATTTTAAAGAAACTTGTCAAACTAAAAAAATACACGTGTTCTATTGAAATAAACAACTGATTTTGTAGCGGTTCCAGAAAATATTAGGTGGAGTAAACTCGCATAAAAGGTTAGAACAACATGCGGGACGCGGATGAGCACCTAGTTCAAATCACTGTCGCTGATGACGGCTCAAGAAACAGGAGAATGTGGCCTCTCTGGTACGCGGCGCGCGCAACTGAGCTGAGCCCGGCGCTGTCCAGAGACGACAAAGTTCGTCTCTGGAACGAGCTAACCTCCCGGCTCAACTTCCTCGGGCCTCAGAGGAAGGAGCCGGATGGTTGGAAACGCTACTGAACCGTGCGGGTGTCGAAGGCGCGGGCGCGGGCTGCGGAGCTGGCGAAACAGGCGAGGTAATTTGCGTAGTCTACTCATAGTGTGGACCAAGCTATTGAATTACTTCCTTTACTCGCAGGCAAACAGGGGCGGAGGCATTCGCGTCACGAGGGTCAGCGGCACCCGGGCGGTAGCCCGCCGCGACCATCGTGACTGTGCTTTCTGCTTGCAAACGCAGAAGGACTGTGCATTCTGCGTTTGTTTATTGGAGGCACTATAACCAGTAAAGAAAGTTAGTAATATGCTCTTGGCAACAGGTATGACTGATATATGCTAAAACTAGCCATTCCTCATGTTTGTAGGACAGCAATATGTAGTGTGTGCCTTTTCATCAAAGGTGTCAAGTGGCTTGTGCCATCGGAATTTCATACTTGTAGTTTTCTTTTCTTTAATTGAAACCAAGAGGTCTGCACTCTAGCCACAACTTTCCACCCGCCTGAAACTAGCCTCCGGGTTTGCCATTTTTTTATATCGCAATAAAGTGAAGATTTGGAACACTTGATTCATTTCAAACAAAAAAGCGCCGAAAAAAACACAGGGACGCAGAGCACCCTATTTCAACCACAGAGAGTTACTACACTTCACTCTTACGCGCTTATTAAAATCACTTACGAACATAGACCTTTGATCAGAACTGTTTCTCGCTACCACCGCTAGGGGATTCTTTTCGGCTTCTGGTTGGTCAAGAGAGCATGCCAAGCCCTCTTTCCGAGTCTGCCGCACGCTCTGGCTCTGCCCGCGCCTCCCATTGACCAAACACTCTACATATACTGCTCTGGCAAAGGCTACAGCACCTCTTTTTCGATTCGCGTCTCGTAGTGTGCCTAGATGACTGAGTGTTTCCAACTGGTCAATTGGGGTCACGTGATATATGAGCTGCGTTTGCAATATCAGCTCCGAGGAGGTGACGGAAGCGATGGCCGCCCGCACCTCTGTAGTAAATCGCAGTGCGATACCTTGAGAAAACGATTTTTGCAGGCCGTGTAAAGTGCCTTGAAAGCGTTAGTTTACATGCTGTATGAATGGATGGATGGATGGATGGATGAATCCGGCTGACCCCTTTTGATCGGGCGGTAGCTTACGCCACCTAGCCATTTAGTTTTACAATTTAAGCTTAGAATATTTAAATGTGAAAACTATATTCACGCCGCACTGAAAAGAAAGTGAGGCTATAAATCCCCCTTGCCATTCAGTTAATAGGAAAATACCTAGTTTTCTCTCGCTTTCTGCCACCATTCACTTAATCTTTGCTTGGTAATCTCTACTGTCTTGAAATCCACTTTTCCTTTGCTGTCTCTAAAACCCAATGACTTTATTAAATCTATGTTGTCTTCGGTAGGCATAGGGTGAAGCCCTTTACAGCAGAGTATCAAGTGCTCAGCCGTCTCGTCCTCCTCTCCACAAGCAGCGCACACTGTATTAATTTCCTGGTACTTCGCTTTGTATGTTCTGGTTCGCAAAACACCTGTCCTTGCCTCAAACAACAATGAGCTTCCCCTAGAATTGTCATAAATGCTTTCTTTGACAATAACTGTTTTGTTTAATCTATAGCTTTCCAGAGCCGTCTTTGTCTGTATTCACTCCAGCCACCGAACTCTTTCTGTGGTCTTAACTTTCTTCTTAACTGATACCTGCTCTTCCGTAACTCCACTATAGCCTAAAACTTTACTCTTAATTTCCTAGTGCGCTGTATCCACTTTGTGTCTATACTCCTCATGTATAAATAGCTGAAAACCTTTCGTGCCCTTTGCTCCCCATCCATTTGCCTCAACCGATCCTCAAATTCTATCTAGCTCACAGCTTTCCTGCTCTCAAATGACGCCCATTCCATGTCTCCTTGTACTCCCTGGTTTGGCGTTTTGCAATGTGCCCCCAAAGCCGGCCTACCTACTCCGCGCTGTTTTATTTCTAGTCTTGCATGCACTTCGGATTTCATGCATAGCACTGTGTTTTCAAAAGTCAAGCCAGGCACCATGACCCCTTTCCAAATTTCTCTCACCACCTCATACCTGTTGTAATTCCAAATCTATCTGCATTTCTGTTGCCCTTACCTATTATATACTTTTCATGCTCACTGAGATATTCTGCACCATTACATATCCATACTCCTAGATACTTGTATTTACTAGCTCTCTCGACTGTAATATTCTGTATCTTCAGCCTCTCAACTCCATCATTGTGAAAAATCATGACTGCAGATTTTTTACTACTGAATTCTAAACCTAATTCCTCTCCTTCCCTACCACATATGCTCATTAATTCCTGCAAATCTATCCTGTTGTTAGCCATTAGTACGATATCATCTGCATACATCAATCCCGGAAGGGATTGCTGAATTTTTTGGCCTAGCTTACTGTGCGAAAGGTTGAATTCAAGCCCACTCTTCTCTAGTCTATCCTCCAATCCTCTCAGATACAACCTAAACAGCAAAGACGATAACGGGCACCCCTGCCTAAGGCCTCGTCTTATCTCTACTTTCCCCGTCTCCTTTCCTTCCCATGTAATCACCTTATTATCTTTGTAAATGTTCCTTAATATTGCTGTTAGTCCTTCATCAAGGTTTAAGATCTCCACTATGTCCCACAGATTCCTTTGGTTCACATTGTCATAGGCACCCTTGATATCCAGAAATGCCAGCCAGAAATGTCTGTTTTCTTTTTGCGCTATTTCTACACACTGTGTTAGAGAAAATATATTGTCCTCCAACCTTCTTTGTTTCCGAAACCCGTTCTGTAACTCGCCGAGCATGCCCTCGCAATCTACCCATTCCTCCAGTCTGTTCTTTATAATCTGCATTACCAACCTGTAAATAACTGGTGTCACGGTTATGAGACGATAATTCCTAATATCAGACTTATCTCCCTTTCCTTTATATATCATACTCATCCTACTAAGCCTCCATTCATCTGGAATATTTCCTTTTGTTATCATAGTGCTCACTACCTCCCTTTATTAAGGACCCAAATTCTTCACCAGCTTGATTGGGATACCATCTGTGCCTGTCGGCGTGCCACTAGGGACTCTTCGTTCCGCCTTTTCCCATTCTCTTTGTCCAAAATCCGCAATGTCACAAGCTGGACTGCTACTTCCTTCGGTTCTCCTATCTTCCACATATACCCGTTCCCGAAATTTCTCCTCCATCACTGCTCCTATATGTCGTATCGCATCATCTCCCTCTAATTGATCTCCCTGATGTGAGAGTATGAACCTCTGTTTAGCTTGCGTCGTTTGACCCAGTGAGTTCAAGTGCTTCCAAAACTTCTTGGCTGCGTTTCTATCTTTCTTGCTTAGATTACTCATCAATTCGTCACCCTTTCTCTGAATTTTCGCATTGATCAAATTGAATGCCTCTCGTCGACATGTTATAAAAGTGTCCCATTTTCTTTTTACTTCCGTTTCTGACTCCCCACTATGCTTGGAATGCCTGTGTTCTCTAGAGGCTTCCTGACGTTTTTGTATCGCTTGCTTCACTTCTTTGTCCCACCAGCTTTTTGGTCTATGTCCTTGCTTCCCCTTTCGTTTACCCTGAAATTTGTCTAGCTCAAGAGAAAAAAGCCTAGTTAGGCTCTCATGGGTCCAATCTGTATACCGTTGCCCTGAAACTGCTTCCTCTATTCTTTCAGCAACTATTTCCAACTCTTTGTCGCTGCAGAAAGTTTGCTTTGATTTATGTTGTCTAGTTTCAGCATTTAATTATCTGGCAAAATTCAGCTTAATACGTTTGTGACCAAGACTTTTGGAACCTTCTTCATCTATTTTCATTACTTGTAAATTACCATATGTTTTGTGTGACTTGAGTGCGTAATCTATAGTTGAATGTAGATTGCCAGTTTCCCACGTTATGTGCCCGTCACACTTCTGACTGGTATTACATAAAACTAGGTCATGCTTTTCCACCATTTCTAGTAATATGCTTCCAGTTGAGTCCGTATACCCATCCAGACCCTCGATATGGGCATTCATGTCTCCCATCAGGCACGTATCCAGGGAGGGGGGGGGGGGGGGGCCCTTGGGGCCCGGCCCCCCCCCCCCCCCGAAATTTTTGATTTTGCTGGGACCTCCTCTCCCCCCTCCCCCTCATACAGCATTTTGTCATGGGCGGCCCCCCCCCCCCCCCCCCCCCCCCCCGAAACAAAATCCTGGCTACGTGCCTGTCTTCCATAATAATTATTCCAGAGCCTTCCCCTAGGTCACTAATGTCTCTTGACATGCAATCAATCATTTTTCTGTTTTCCTCTTCAGCACCTGTCCCTGTCCATAGGTAAACAGCTCCAAGGACTGTTGATTCCCCAGCGACTTTTCCTTTCAGCCACAAATGTTCGGCGCACTCCTTTCTGATCCTTTGAAAGTTCATGTTCTTCTTAATACGCGTAAATGCTCCAATTCTACCTCCCTTCCTCGTTCCCTCCGTTATGTTGCATTGTTCCCACACATAGTCAGGGTTGCAAGGTGGCTGATCCATGTCTCTGAGATGTGTTTCCACAAACCCATACACCACTAAATCCTCCTTTCTGAGTTGTTCCTCTACCTCTTCCCATTTTAACCTATTTCTACCACCCTGCATGTTCATATATCCAATGTCTGATTGTTCTGTTTGTTTATACCTGTTCTTACGTTTTCTCCTCTTTTTTAACCCTGGGTGCCTCTCCTGACTTTGTTGGGTTTTTAATTACTTCAGTGCCCCCAGGGCCCTCGGTCCCCCCAAAAAAGCAGTCACCTTGCGGCCCAACCTATCTCCCACCCTGTAACCCGTGGCCTCACTGTAGTGAATGCAATCTGCAAAAGGGCGGGAGCCAGCCTCGTACACTTCCCTGTTTACTTCCATTACGTCGTACCGAAGCTGTACGACTCATACCCTTTCAGCCACAAATGGTCGGCGCTCTGTTGGCTTCGACTCTGTTGGCTTCGACAACCCTCCCCTACGTTACCCCGGACTGCCCCCGAACTTCTGGAATGGTGCACACGACCACGTGCACATTCTCAGACACGTCCCTCAGCTTGCCCATCCCCATGTTTAGCTGCTTTCCGACGCTCTGGCTCCTGTCCTTGAGCACATCATTAAGCCCCGCATGAACTATTACCAGGTTCCTTCCCTCCCGGTTATCGCACACCCCCTCACATGCTGTGGTTATAGCATCCACCATACACTTCCCTGGCTGGACCTCTGCGGTCACCCACTGGTCTCTCTTCCCCCTGTTCAGTACACTCCTCTTAACCCGTGCCACGTTAAAGCTCCCCACTACCAGTACCCTAGATCCCCCTGGTACCTGCGCGCCTTTATCCTGTGACTTATCTCCTGTCACCTGACTGCCCGACGCCTGCTGCTCGACGGCGCTATTGAGCTGAGGGTCACTCAGCTCTCCAGCGTCGTCGAGCCCGCCAGTTAACAGGCTGGACTCCAGACCACCAGTGACCCCAGCCTGCAGACTGGTGGTTCGTCCCGCTAGAACTGACGCTTCCTCCTTTCTTCCCTCGATACTCTCACTCGCTCGAATTACCCCTTCCAGGCGCTCTACCCTACTGTCACACTCCCTCTTACGCTCATCTAAACCCGCCTTCCATACTTTCCCCAGCTCTTCCACCTGCTTCTCGAGGCCGACCCGCTGCTCCCTCTCATGATTAAGCTGCCTAGTCAGCTCTTCAACCTGGGCCTCGAGACCCACCCGCTTCTCTCCTTCTGCCTTAAGCTCGGCCTCAATCTCCCGAACTCTACCCTCCCATTCCCCCGTTACCTGCTTAAGCTTCACACAAAGCCGACACTCGAAACTCATCCCCACCGCCTCCTCCAGACTCCCGAAACCCGTTTCCTCTAGGTAAGACCACCTCCCATACCCCTCGCACTGGTGTGGAAGGTGGTCTTACCTAGAGAAACGTCCCCACCCTTGTCCTGCCGACCCAAATCTAGACCCATATCTAGACCGGGAACAAACCGTCACTTCCCACCAAAAATTCAAACAGAGCCTACTTTGCGAAACTAACTTCTTAGTAGCCTCAACTAACCTCAACTGCTGCTGTTCAAACCTAACACTGCTACCGCATAGTCACTTCTAATCAACTCTCGAAAAGAAAGAAAAAAGAAGAAAAACTGGCACTTATAACTTCGGATGCCCGAGGAGAACCAGGAAACACGTCCACTCACCGCAGGCTCCGCGAGACCGTTGTTCTCGTGGACAGCGCCGCCTGGCCGAGGGAAACAGGCCTATATTCTCCAGCGAAAATTGCGCATGAACCTGCTACTTGCTGCTATTCTCCTCAACTCAAAACGCTACCGTTCCAGCACAGCACCTCAAACGTCTGAGGTTACAAAGCTAAAACTGCTGAGGATGATCTCTGCGTATTTAGTCATGTATTCGGCATTCATTTTTCTATTTGTACGCTATATATATATATATATATATATTTATATATATATATATAGGTGAAGCAGAGTAGTTTGAGAACAATGGACCGGGAAAATGTAATAAGTCAGAGATCCGTACTTGCGGAGTTGCTATGCTAGGAGTTTATTGTATGTATTACGACAGTTTCGCCGAGAGGCTCGGCTTCGTCAGAAGATGACATACATGACATACATGTATGTCATCTCCTGACGAAGCCGAGCCTCTCGGCGAAACTGTTGTAATACATACCATAAACTCCTAGCATAGCAACTCCGCAAGTACGGATCTCTGACTTATGATATATACAGGGTGTTTTTTTTTTAAGCTTAACAGATTTTGTTTAAAAAAAGCCGTGAAAGTTACACTTATGCCGCTTGTGGAGGTGAGTTATACGGCCAGGGGGACATATTAAAGGGGGGTAATCGTAAGGATCAGTCGGCTAATTACTTAAAATTTGTTAATTAACTTTTTAATTAATGAAAATAGACTAATGGTTCCAATTAGAAATTTGCTCAGCGTCATCGAAAACTCCTAAATCAGTCATTTTCAGAAAGACTTCGAGCTTGTGAGAAGCGTAGTAGTGAACTGAAGTTACCACTCGTGGAGCAGGTACAAAGCTAGAGGTTGCGATAAGGCGCCCGCGCGATATTGTCACGAAGGACAAATGATGAGGCGGCGAATAACTGAAGAAACTAAACGTTTAATGGGGCGAACTTGTGCCCAAAAATAAAGAGGAAAAACTATAACAACAGAAGAGAACAAAGCGTCGCGGGCGTCGAGATCGGCGTGACAGCAGAGTCGAACGCTGGGGCGAAAAACTGACTTGGCTTGCCAGGCGGAGCCCCTTTTGTACACGCGTGGGCTTCCGGAACATTCGGCGTAGAAGGTTCGGGACGTAGAACATTCTAACCTCGAATTAGCAAGGCGGTTCTCGAATTTACTAGAACATCACATTACGGCGTCAACAAAATGTGTAGGCACGGCCAGGAATCGAACCCTGGCCTTTCGCGTGGGAGTCAGGCGCGATAACCCTTAGGCCACGCGCGCGCTGCCTACCTGGCCAGCTGCGCGCGCGGCATTACTCCCCCCTTTAAAAAGAGCATCGCCCCGATGCAGCACAAATCAAAACAAAGCAAACAAAAAAGAAGGGTAAACTAAAGAGTCATTTGGAACACTTATGGTCCACAGTCCTATCGAGCGTAGTATGGCTTCATGCGCACGACGTGGACGACTTCTGGTCGTGGAGGGCGGCGTGATGAAGTCCGTGTTCCGTCGGGCATCACCTCGTAGGTCAGATCCCCGAGTCGACGAAGCACTTTGTAAGGTCCAAAGTAGCGCTTCAGGAGTTTTTCGCTGAGACCACGGCGGCGGATCGGTGTCCACACCCACACCCGGTCTCCGGGTTGAAAGTGGACGTCCCGGCGACGAAGGTTGTAGCGGCCAGTGTCGATACGTTGTTGGGCTTGGATACGGAGTCTGGCGAGCTGACGGACTTCTTCTGCCCGTTGGGCAACCACCTGGGCGTCGTCGCTTCCATCGACAGTCGTTTCGTGGGGTAACATCGCGTCCAGCATTGTCGTCACTTTGCGACCATGAACTAGTTCAAAGGGGGTAACCCCGGTGGTCTCTTGCACGGCCGTGTTGTAGGCAAAAGTGACGTACGGCAACACCTCGTCCCATGTTTTGTGCTCCACGTCGACGTACATGGAGATCATGTCGGCGATGGTCTTGTTGAGTCTTTCCGTCAGCCCGTTGGTCTGCGGGTGGTACGCCGTGGTGCGACGATGGCTGGTCTGGCTGAGACGAAGGACTTCTTGTGTCAGCTGGGCCATGAACGAGGATCCACGGTCTGAGATCAGGACTTCGGGAGCGCCGTGCCGGAGGACGATGGATTCAATGAAAAACTTGGCAACCTCCACAGCAGTTCCGGAAGGAAGGGCTTTCGTTTCGGCGTACCGCGTGAGATAATCTGTGGCGACGATGATCCAGCGATTTCCCGACGTCGACGGCGGAAAAGGTCCAAGTAGATCCATTCCGATCTGCTGGAAGGGTGCTGTTGGTGGAGAAATTGGCTGCAGGAGTCCGGCCGGTCTTGTGGGGGGTTTCTTGCGTCGCTGGCATTCATGGCATGACCGTGTGTATAGGTGGACGGTTTTTGGGAGCTTGGGCCAGTAATACTTTTCACGAATACGGGCCAGTGTCCGGCTGTAACCTAGGTGTCCAGACGTCGGGTCGTCGTGGCAGGCCTGAAAGATCTCCTCCCGAAGGTCGGTCGGGATTACCAGCAGCCACGGTGAGTTGTTGTTTCCGAAGTTCTCTTTGTAGAGTACACCTTGTCGAATGGCAAATGTCGACAGCGCACGTGAAAAAACACGTGGTATGGCACTTCCGCGCCCTTCCAGGTGCTCTATCAGTGCGCGCAGCTCAGGATCGCCTCGTTGACGTCGGGCAATGTCATCGGTGTTCACTGCGCCCAGGAAACACTCGTCGTCATCGTCGTCACTGCTGCCGGAAGGTGTTTCGACGGGAGCTCTGGACAGGCAGTCGGCGTCGCTGTGCTTGCGGCCTGACTTGTAGACCACGGTCATGTTGAACTCTTGCAGTCGGAGACTCCATCGAGCGAGGCGTCCTGACGGGTCCTTGAGGTTCGCAAGCCAGCAGAGCGAGTGGTGGTCCGTGACTACGCGGAACGGGCTCCCGTATAAGTACGGACGAAACTTCGTGATTGCCCAGACGACCGCAAGGCATTCTTTCTCAGTCGTGGAGTAATTTCTCTCCGCCTTGGACAATGTCCGACTTGCGTAGGCGATGACTCGCTCGGTTCCATCTTGCACTTGAACCAGTACCGCGCCAAGTCCTGCGTTACTTGCGTCCGTGTGAATCTCGGTTTCCGCATCCTGGTCGAAATGTCCAAGGACAGGAGGAGTCTGCAGTCGTCGCTTCAGCTCGTCGAATGCCTGCTGCTGCTCCTCGGCCCATTCGAACTTCTCGGCGTCCTTCGTGAGGTTTGTGAGCGGTGCGGAAATCCTTGCAAAATCCCGAACGAAGCGCCGATAGTAGGCACATAGTCCAAGAAACCTTCGCACGGCCTTCTTGTCTCTTGGTGCTGGAAATGCTGCGACGGCGCGAGTCTTCTCTGGGTCTGGGCGGATGCCTGCGTTACTAACCACGTGACCTAGGAACTTCAGTTCGTCATAGGCGAACCGACACTTTGACGGCTTGAGGGTAAGTCCGGCGGTCCGTATGGCTTGGAGAACAGCTCGGAGTCGTCGCAAGTGCTCGTCGAAGTCGCCGGAAAACACTACGACGTCGTCGAGGTAGACGAGACAGCTTTGCCACTTCAGTCCTGCCAGTACGGTGTCCATGACACGCTGGAAAGTTGCTGGCGCCGTGCATAGTCCGAAGGGCATCACCTTGAACTCGTACAGTCCATCCGGTGTGACGAAGGCTGTCTTCTCTCGGTCCCGTTCGTCGACTTCGATCTGCCAGTAGCCGCTCTTCAGGTCCATCGATGAAAAGTATCGAGAGTGGCGCAGCCGGTCTAACGTGTCGTCGATGCGGGGGAGTGGATATACGTCCTTCTTCGTCACTGCGTTCAGCTGCCGGTAGTCCACGCAGAACCTAAGCGTCCCGTCCTTCTTCTTAACCAGTACAACTGGAGAGGCCCATGGACTGCTTGAAGGTTGGATTATGTCGTCGTTCAGCATCTCTTGGACTTGCTCCTGAATCACCTGCCTTTCTTTAACGGAGACTCTGTATGGCGATCGATGCACAGGGCGCGCGTCGTCCTCGGTAACGATGCGGTGCTTCGCAACGGCGGTTTGGCGCACCTTCGACGACGTCGCAAAGCAGTCGCGGTATTCGGTGAGGAGGTTCATCAGCTGACGTCGTTTCGGGCCCGGAAGCTTAGGGTCAATGTCGAGCTGCGCTGGCGACGTGCTGTCTTGCTGAGGTGGCGAGGATTTGTCAGTAATGGCGGCGATTTCGGCGGAGTTTCGGAGTTCCTCGACGTGGCCAACGGCTGCACCTTTCGTGAGGTGTTGCGCTTCGTTTCGAAAGTTCGTCACGAGGACCACAGTGCGGCCATCCTCAAGTTCAGCTACACCTCTTGCGACGCCTATTCCTCTTCCTAGAAGCAACTGGAGGCTCCCCTCGAGCAGAAATTCGCCGCAGAAAGCTTCGGTGCTCCCGACGGGCACGAAAACACTCGACCGCGGTGGTAAGTTCACGTGGCTTGCGAGGACTCGGACCGCAGATGACGTCGTTTTGGGACCCTCCGGTGGTGAAACAGGTTTTCGTAGTGTCAACCGGTTTGCTCCGAGGTCGATGACAGCGCCATACTCGCAGAGGAAGTCCATTCCGAGGATAACGTCCCTCGAACAGTCTTGCAGAATGACAAACTTCACAGGGCACGTCTCACCGTGGATCTCGACGCGAGCAGTGCATCGCCCGACTGGTGTGATGAGGTGCCCACCGGCGGTTCGTATTTGAGGGCCTTCCCACGGCGTTGTCACTTTTCGAAGGCGGCGAGAGAGCCTCCCACTCAAGACTGAGTAGTCTGCTCCGGTGTCCACGAGTGCCGATGCGTCGTGGCCGTCGATAATAACGTTTAGGTTGTTGGACACCGATGCAGGGACGTCGTTGTGATGCGTAGCGTCGGGAGAGTGGGAGCGCTCCGGCGTTCTTGGAGGCTCTTTACTACGGTCGTCTTCGGCAACGCCACCTCCAGGCGTTGCCGCACTTAGTTTTCCCGACGAGATAGGGGGGACAGGCTGTCACGACGAGAGCGGCGGAAGGGCGAGAGCGCACGTCGTGGCGAGGGCGAACGGGAACCTCGGGGTCGAGTCGGAACCGGGGACAGGGGTCGTCGGAGGTATTCCTCAATGTCACGAGGGCGTTCGCCGTACCTTGGGCGAGGGTCATTCGGCGCAAACCCTCGTAGGCCCATTTGACGATAGGGGCACCTCCGGTAGACGTGGTCGGCCTCACCGCAGTGGTAGCACAGCGGTCGCCTGTCGGCCGTCCGCCACACGTCGGTCTTCCTCGGCGAGGGTTGCTCCGGACGGACGTACTGGGTCTGTCCTTCCTGACGCCGCAGATACTGCGGCATTGGAGGGTCTCGTCGGGGTGGTGCCGTGGCCTGGTGGTTAGCTTGCGGCGGTCGTCGGGCCATGGCAGCGTAGCTCAACGTTGGTTCCTCTGGCGTCGTCGTGTTGGTGGAAATTTCGGGCTGGACGGCTCGGTGAACCTCCTCTCGGACAACCTCGGCGAGTGATAGTGAGGACGGGCTATCCGCAGTGGGGAGCATCTTGCGAAGCTCTTCCCGGACGACTTCACGGATGATGTCGCGAATGCCGGGGATGCTAGGGCTGATGTCGTGGCCCAATGCAGAAGAGGCAGCGATGCTCGAGTGCCGATGGTAGTGGCTGGCTCTTGCGAGGAGGGCACGTTCCATGCTCGTGGCTTCCTTGACGAAATCTTCGACGGTGGCTGGAGGGTTGCGGACAAGACCACCGAAGATGTCATCCTTAACGCCTCGCATCAGGATCCGTAGCTTCTTTTCGTCGGTGGCTTGAGGGTCGGCGCGATTCGTCAGGTGGAGAACGTCTTCGACGAAGCTTGTAACGCTCTCGGTCGGCCCTTGGGTTCTCGCTCGCAGGAGTTCTTCGGCACGCTGTCGTCGCTGCTGGTTGGCAAAGGTGCGTCGTAGCTCGGCCTGGAATTCTTCCCACGACGAAATCGACGCTTCGTGGTTCTCGAACCAGGTGCGTGCCGTGCCTTCCAGAGCAAAGTAGACGTTCTGAAGGCACTGCTCCGGCGTCCATCTGTTATGGCGGGCCACTCGCTCATAGTGAAGGAGCCAGTCCTCGACGTCTTCATAGATTTCTCCATGGAAAGGCGTCGGCGATCGGGGGGCGACGGGCAGGACAACGACGGGCGGAGCGGTCATCGTCGCGGTCTTCTTCTTGGATTTCAGCGGCAGAGGTCCGAGTTCCGGCGGTAGGCCTTGGTTACGCCGACTTGACCGGGCCTTCGTCTGGTCTTCTGCGAAGGGTAGTCTCCCGGGGCTGAGAACGTCACTTGGCCGGCGTGTTTTCGGAGGGGTACGGTCCACGGGCATAGAACGCAAATGTACCCCGCACCTCCACCAAAATGTCACGAAGGACAAATGATGAGGCGGCGAATAACTGAAGAAACTAAACGTTTAATGGGGCGAACTTGTGCCCAAAAATAAAGAGGAAAAACTATAACAACAGAAGAGAACAAAGCGTCGCGGGCGTCGAGATCGGCGTGACAGCAGAGTCGAACGCTGGGGCGAAAACTGACTTGGCTTGCCAGGCGGAGCCCCTTTTGTACACGCGTGGGCTTCCGGAACATTCGGCGTAGAAGGTTCGGGACGTAGAACATTCTAACCTCGAATTAGCAAGGCGGTTCTCGAATTTACTAGAACATCACATTACGGCGTCAACAAAATGTGTAGGCACGGCCAGGAATCGAACCCTGGCCTTTCGCGTGGGAGTCAGGTGCGATAACCCTTAGGCCACGCGCGCGCTGCCTACCTGGCCAGCTGCGCGCGCGGCAATATTTCCGTCTCTTATCTAGACCCAGCCTTGTACCTGCTCCACGAGAGGTAACTTTAGTGCACTACTACGCTTCTCACGCGCTCAAAGTCTTTCTGAAAATGACTGATTTAGAGGTTTTCGATGACGCTGAGCAAGTTTCTAATTGGAACCATGTGTCTATTTTCCTTAATTAAAAAGTTAATTAACAAATTTTAATTAATTAGCCGACTGATCATTACGATTAGCCCTCTATAATATGTCCCTCTGGCCGCATAACTCACCTCCACAAGCGGCTATATATATATATATATATATATATATATATATATATATATATATATATATATATATATATATATATATATATATATATATATATATATATATATATATATATATATATATATATATATATATATATATATATATATATATATATATATATATATATATATATATATATATATATATATATATATATATATATATATATATATATATATATATATATATATATATATATATATATATATATATATATATATATATATATATATATATATATATATATATATATATATATATATATATATATATATATATATATATATATATATATATATATATATATATATATATATATATATATATATATATATATATATATATATATATATATATATATATATATATATATATATATATATATATATATATATATATATATATATATATATATATATATATATATATATATATATATATATATATATATATATATATATATATATATATATATATATATATATATATGGTAGCTCAAGTCACCAGGCTCGGTCTAAACTTTTCGTCAAAGGTGTATTTCCCAGGTCGGTTTTTTCTTGTAAAATTACAAAGCGTAGTTATCTTTCAGTAAAAAATAGGGCCAAGAAACTTGCCATGGTCTACGGCGGGCGGCGACCCAGATCACCAAGTCCAGTAGCGGGGTGTGTTTGGCGTTCGTATTGATAAATGGCGTCGGGAGCAGCGTCTGAAGGTGCAGCCGACCAGCGAAAGATAGCAGACGACATGCAGACGAAATCCGTTGGCAGCAAAAGCGCCGCCGTTATGCAGACGCGTTTTTTTACTTTAAGTTTAGTTTTTATTGTTTCCATTTATTTTTTAACCGAAGGTACATTTCAAAAGGATTGTATTCATTTTAATAAACCACGGTAGTTTAGAGCCGTCGCGATAAGGAGGTAGCACCATCTATCAATACGAACGTTAAACACACCCCGCTAATGGACCCCTGTTCGAGGCGGGGTTTAAGCCGCACGTCCGGAGGCTTCCTGGCTCGTGACGACGACCATTCCCCGAAGTGAAGAACCCAGGGGTCCAGTGGAGGTGGGAGAATTGGTAACGTAACGAACGGTTTAATTACATGGTTGCGATACAGTCGTCAAATCCGAGAGAACAACGGAGCAGCCTCACGCTCCGCCTTATATAGGGTCCGTTTTCTCCCTCACTCTCCGCCAGGGCAGCAGGTGCGAGTAGCAAACCGCCGCCCAGTGCGTTGCAGCAAAGACCGCCGCGTCGTAGCCAGAAGTGCGTCGTAGCCATGGTTCTCCGCAGTTAGGCCATGCCTCTCTCCCCTTCCGGAGCGCACGAACCCACACGCACACACACACACGTCCCGTTGACGTCACGGACGCGTTGAGACTCGTTTTGGGCAGGCTCCGACCAGAGCCTTTTATACTGCTCCGACAGGTGGGCGACAGTCCTGAACAGATCGTGACTCGTTTCCGCAGCGTTGAAACTCGGAAGAAGGTTGCCGAAGGTTCCATTCTTAACAGCCCCTCCGAGGCCAGGGAAACCTCGAATGGCCGGTGGTACAATCGCTGGCCTGAAGAGGTGGGCTTGGAGTAGGCCTTGAGAAGACACTGCAAGCACTAAACAAACTTCCAAACCTCTTACAACGGAGGCATCAGCGGAAACGTCCCCCACAACACCACGTCACACCGCAGTCAAACGCTCGGAATTCGCCAGAGACCCGCCAGACTGGACTACGGATTACCAAAATTTGGTACAATTCCGGGTATCGAGACCCCCTGTCGCCAAAAAAAAACTAATTTTTCCAACGAGGTCACAATGAACAAAATACAAAAGACAAAAACTCTTCGCAATTTGTGAGGTCCGTTTTGGGTTTTAACGAAGTGCCCCCACTTATATCCTCATTCCCGTGGAAGACGAAGACCTCTGAGATCATCCCTACTATTTTTTGTGATGTCAGAAAAATCTGCTCAGCCCATCGGCATTGCCGTTAAATTTGCCTTTCCTTTTTTTTTACGCTGAAGTCATAGTGATCGATTTTCACGTGATTTCTAGACGTGAAAATGCGGTCCTTATAGCGCCGATAAAACAATCCGCCTTTTTCATGCCCCGTCACATTGATCCTAGCAATCTCCTGAGCTGTACCGCGAAACCCTGACACACTAGGGTCGCTCTTCTGCTCGACTGTCAAAGACATTCTGTCTACTCGTAGCAGAGGACCAAAGTTACGTGACGCCGGAGCTACGAGAGATCTTTCACTGATCCCGTCTTCCTCCGCCTTTTTCGCCGGCGCGTTGGGACGGCGTACGGTTTTCTGCCTCCAACTCTGGGAGTGCTTGCTCCCCGTCAGCTGCCTCTGGCTCTGGATCACTCGTCAACAAAGGGGCGACCTGACGCGATTTGGACCTCGTAAACGACTGAACTAGCCCTTCTCCTAGTTGTTGACCCCTTTCGCGCAGCAGGAAATCTGACCGGTTAGAAAACAAAAAGAAGGATACTCCAACAGGACTGTTTGCGAGACAGCCGCCTCTGTCACTAGCTCTCCGAACGGGCCAGTTATCCTTACTGTCGCCATAGGCAGACAGACACTGTGCTTTTCGAGCAGCTGCTTGATCCAAACTACCTTTCCAGTAAAATCGGATGTCGTTACATACGACGGATGAATAACGTCCATCGTCGCTGCACTATCCCGAAGCACCCTGCACGGCTTTCCGTTTACATAGAGCTCGTGAAGATAGGGACGAAGAAGCTTCAGGTCCCCGTCACTACCGTTCACGTACGAGAACACAACCCGTGGTTTCTTACATCTGGCCGCTGTGTGTCCCGGCTCCTGACTATTGTAGCACAGGAACAGCTTCCTTGCCTCGAACTGCCCTGTTTGGCTTTTCCGCGCCTCGTCTCCGTTCGAGTGTTCTGCGCTCTTTTCTGGGACCTTTTGTCCTGCTTCGGGCTTCTCGGGCCCGTTTTCTCGCGAGCCGTTTCCCTGTCGGAAGGTCTTGCGCTGATCGCTCCGGCCGGGTTCGCTTTCCTCTCCGCTCAGCTTTCTACGCGTTGCGTACTCTTCGGCTAGCTCAGCGGCCCTTTCGACAGAGTCGACTCCCACCCTATCCTGCACCCAGAGCTTGACTGACTGCGGAATGCTACGAAAGAACTGTTCGAGGCACACACACTCGACTACCTTGTCTCGACTTTCGTACACTTCCTCGCTCTTCAACCATTCTATCAAGTTGGTTTTAAGCCCGTACGCGAATTCCGAGTAGCCCTCGCTGCTCTTTTTGGATGCGTTTCTAAACCTTTGACGGAACGCCTCGGCAGAAAGGCGGTACCGCTTCAAAAGGCTGGACTTCACCTTGTCGTAGTCGTCCGCGTCTCCAGCACTAAGGCGCGCGACAACCTCTGCAGCCTCACAGGGCAACAAAGTCAAAAGCCGTTGCGGCCACGTTTCTGGGGCGAAGCTCAACTTCTCACATGTCCTCTCAAAGTTAACTAAGAACAGGCCCACGTCTTCCCCAACTTTAAACGGCTGCAGGAGCTTCTTCATTTGATACGACTCGGTCTCACTTGCTCGTACCGGAGCCCCAACTCTACTGTTCTGCGAGTTTAATCGCTGCTGTTCAATTTCGAGCTCTAGCCTTTTCAGCGCTCGCTCCTCTGTCGCAGCCTGCGCTCGTTCCTCTCTCGCCGCAGCCTGCGCTTGTTTCTCTCTCGCTGCAGCCTGCTCTCGTTCTCGTTCCTCTCTCGTTGCAGCCTGCTCTCGTTCTCGTTCCTCTCTAGCTGCAGCTTCGCTCTTAGCGTTCTGAAGCAGTTCCCACGCAATTTTAATTTCCTCTGCTTCCGCGCTCTCTGAAATCGCTTTACTGATCTCAGATTTCTTCATCTTTGGCTCCACCTCCACACCCAATTCTTCACATAAACAGAGTAAATCTGCTTTCAGTAACCTCATTAGATCCATGATCGCTGCTTTTTAGCTTTGACTTTGTTCTAAAACTTGTCGCGAGGTTGTACCAAAACCCAGCGCACGAGTTAAAACCTAAGGATTCCCAGCAGTTCAAAATTAATTACCCATAATCTGAAGCCTGGCGAATCTCAAAGCAAAGTCCAAACGCTCACCCACAGATGTAGCACGATGTCGCATGGTCCGATCCCAACCGCTGCCAACCAGTTGTTCGAGGCGGGGTTTAAGCCGCACGTCCGGAGGCTTCCTGGCTCGTGACGACGACCATTCCCCGAAGTGAAGAACCCAGGGGTCCAGTGGAGGTGGGAGAATTGGTAACGTAACGAACGGTTTAATTACATGGTTGCGATACAGTCGTCAAATCCGAGAGAACAACGGAGCAGCCTCACGCTCCGCCTTATATAGGGTCCGTTTCCTCCCTCACTCTCTGCCAGGGCAGCAGGTGCGAGTAGCAAACCGCCGCCCAGTGCGTTGCAGCAAAGACCGCCGCGTCGTAGCCAGAAGTGCGTCGTAGCCATGGTTCTCCGCAGTTAGGCCATGCCTCTCTCCCCTTCCGGACCGCACGAACCCACACGCACACACACACACGTCCCGTTGACGTCACGGACGCGTTGAGACTCGTTTTGGGCAGGCTCCGACAGGTGGGCGACAGTCCTGAACAGATCGTGACTCGTTTCCGCAGCGTTGAAACTCGGAAGAAGATTGCCGAAGGTTCCATTCTTAACACACCTGTCGTCTGCGTTGCTGCCCGCCGTAGACCCTGGCAAGTTCCTTGGCCTTATTTTTTACCGAAAGAGAGCTACGCTTTGGAAGTTTACAAGAAAAAACCGATCTGTGAATTACACCTTTGACGAAAAGTTTAGATGCCTACGTGCAGGCGTCGATTTTTATGGTCCAATTTAGACCAAGCCTGGTGACTTGAACCACCCCGTACTAAAAAACATAAATAGATAATATATATATATATATATATATATATATATATATATATATATATATATATATATATATATATATATATATATATATATATATATATATATATATATATAACTGGGAAGAAAAAAACCCTCGGTGAAAACAGCAACAACGAACGATTTAATCTTCGACGTTTCGGCCGGAGTCCGGCCTTCGTCAGGAAGGCCGGACTCCGGGCTTCCTGACGAAGGCCGGACTCCGGCCGAAACGTCGAAGATTAAATCGTTCGTTGTTGCTGTTTTCACCGAGGGTTTTTTTCTTCCCAGTTATATACCCACGCCTTCGGCCTCCCGCCACCATGCCCGTTATATATATATATATATACAGGGTGTTTTTTTTAAGCTTAAAAGAATTTTAAAAAAAAAAATCATGAAAGCTAGAATAGTGCGGTCTGTGCAGGTGAGTTATACGGCCAGGGGGACATATTATAGGAGGCTAATCGTAACGATCAGTCGGCTAATTAGTTAAAATTTGTTAATGAACTTTTTAAATAATGAAAATAGACATTTAGTTCCAATTAGAAACTTGCTCAGCGTCATCGAAAACCACTAGATCAGTAATTTTCAGAAAGACTTTGAGCGCGTAAGAAGCGTAGTAGTGCACTAAAGTTAGCACTCGTGGAGCACGTACAAAGCTAGCGGTTGCGATAAGGCGCCCGCGCAATTTTTCCGTCTCTTATCTAGCCCCAGCCTTGTACCTGCACCACGAGCGGTAACTTTCGTGCACTACTACGCTTCTCACACGTTCGAAGTCTTTCTGAAAATGACTGATTTAGTGGTTTTCGATGACGCTGAGCAAGTTTCTAATTGAAACTATATCTCTATTTTCATTAATTAAAAAGTTAATTAACGAATTTTAACTAATTAGCCGACTGATCGTTACGATTAGTCCCCTATACTATGTCCCCCTAGCCTTATAACTCACCTGCGCAGACCGCATTAACTTAGCTTTCATGGTTTGTTTTTAAAAATTCTGTTAATCTTAAAAAAAAAAAAAAACACCCTGTATATATTTATTATCTATTTATTTTTTTCGTATTCCCGGTGACCCTTACTTTATTTTTATCTGAGGATGCTGATTGCAACGCCCTTTTAACAAGTTGCCTTTTCAGGGGTGTCCTCTTTAGGCATCGCGGACCGGAAGTGCTTGAACCTTGTTGTAGAAGGAGGAGACATTATCTGCAATCTTAATGGACATAAGGTAAGTCGTATAACTCTTATTATATTAAATGACGCATGTGAAAAAAACATCATTGACTAAAAGGTGGAGAACACTCGTTTTTGTCCGGTTTGCAAAAAGTAACAGCTTTGTTAAACATAGTATACCTACTCCGCCAAATTCTAAACGATATTGGGAAGGCTAGACTATACAACCGCCAGTGGCATGCATTCCAGTAAAACATAGGCAATTCAGTCAACATAGAGGAGTTTTGTATGGAGCTATGAAGTGGTGTCCTGCATTTCGGCTGTACGACACGAGAGCGCTTCGACACGAGAGTGCGTGTCATTAGAGCGCGCGTCACGAGAGCGCATGTGCGTGCCTCGTTTTCTAGGATCGAACGCTTTACGTCATTTTATTGGTTGAGTACGCAAACCTGTGGGAAGTCTGAAAAATACAATTTCCGCAAACTCGTAATGAAGACGCAAGATACAGGGAGTTTCGGAAATATAGTTGTTTATCAATTACCGTTCTATAGTATTAAAAAAAAAAAAAATAACATTCAAAGACTGAACGACCGCGCGACACCGCGGAGGTACTCTAGAATGCACCTTTTTTCGTACATAGAGGTTATCCTCTCCAATCCTTGTATTTGCTTCGTTCAGGTTTTGTGCGACGAAGAGGTCGTCTTTCCATTTTTCTCCCAAGTTATTTTCGAACCTGTGAAAAGAAGCAGCCCTTTGTTTAGAGATATGCGGAAAGGGAAAAAGAGCTTAGGGTTCACGGTCCCATGAACTGCATTACGTTTTTCAGTGTCGAACGTTATTCGGACAACACAGATAGTGTCCAGGCGAGCAGGTGATAGTTAATCATGATGTGCAAACGCGAGAGTGAGGCGGAAAATTTTGATACTTTGAAGCCGAAGAAAAACTGCAGAACAAGACGTCTTTAACGCAACTAACTCGTTTTTAGCAGGACCAAAATGTTTCATGAAATATGACCTTGTCTTTCTTGTTTTTCTGTGTGTCCGGCAAAGGGTATGCCCGCAGAATGTTTGGTTACATTGTACGGCGTTTAGCCGTACAATTGTAGTTTTTAGACTTCCCACAGGTCTGCGTACTCAACTAATAAAATGACGTAAAGCGTTCGATCCGAGAAAACAAGGCGCGCACATGCGCTCTCGTAATGCGCGCTCTAATGACACGCGCTCTCGTGACGCCGGCGCTCTCCCGTCGTGCACTCTGGTGTCGCGGCGCTCTCGTGTCGTGCGCTCTCGTGGCGCCCTTCCCTGCATTTCAACATGTATCCTATAGCATACGACACGTCAAGAATTCAGCGCAATATGCCGCTTCGCGGGATGTCTAAGGCACTGCCAACCGTGATCGCTTACCTCGTTCTCATAAAAACACAATCCTAAAAAAAAAAAAAAAATGTTTTTGTTTTTGTTTTTTGAAACGACTGCAACCTTTACGTGGGTAACATAAAACCATTTCAGTTTATTAATGCGTTAGCCTAAGTGCCTACGTAACAGCGAAAGGCTGACGCCATCCGTCTGCGGACAAAACAGTGGAAAGGGAAGCGCGCGGCGTAGAGAGGAGGAGAGTAGTGGAGGACAAAGGCGAGAGGGAGGTGACGTCACGGGGCGGAAGCCAATGCGCGCGCGGGAAACCGGTGAACAGGGAAAGCAGCGAAAGGCAGCCAATTCAGCTGCTAAGCGTGCAAGGCGGGCGAGCGAGACAGCGGAGCGGAAGCAGCGCCTAGCTCGGCTGACCGAAATGCGGCGCAAGAAGCGACAAGCCGACGCGGGTCTGCTTGCGACAGAGGCTGGGGTGAAGCGGGCTCACCGAGCCCGCTTCGCCGAAAAAAAAAAAAAATAAAGGAAGATCTATGGGTGGATCCTTAGGGAATGCGTTAGCATGACCCCTGGGAAGCGGCACAAACGTACCCTTTTGAGAAACGCTAACAGTGACCCCGTAACCAAGCCAAAAAGAGGCAGAGAAAAATAGAGGAAGCCAAAGAGAAAGTCAGGAGAGAAATGCAAAACAGAGAAGGGAAGGGGTCAGCGTTAGTGTTCCCCAAAAAGGGACGTGTGTGGCGTTTCCCAAGGGACATGCTAACGCATTTCCTAAGGATCCACCAATGGATATTCCTTAACTTGGTTTCTGTCTGCTCAAGCCTTACGACCATAGGTCAGCATTTTAGAGCCCCTTCATTCACCATCACATCACGAACAAACTTACGTCTCCAAATTCATTCGCATTCACGTCACAAGGTACTCCGACCTCCCACAGTCACGGCCCTTCACATCCCGGCGTTCAACCGTGCCAAAACTTCATCCCCTTCACATCACGGCTTTCAAACTCCGCCGAGAATTCATCCTCTTCACATCACTGCCGCCTCCGAATTCACGGAGTCATTCACCATCACATCACCAATTCACGAAGTCATTGACCATCACCACGAATTCATCGGAATTCACCATCGTGAATTCATCGGAATTCACCATCACATCATGAATTCATCCGAATTCACCATCACTTCACGAATTCATCGGAATTCACCATCACTTCTCGAAGTCATCCGAATTCACCATCACATCATGAATTCATCCGAATTCACCATCACATCACGAATTCATCCGAATTCACCATCACATCATGAATTCATCCGAATTCACCATCACTTCACGAAGTTATTCACCATCACGGTCAACACGAATTCACCGAAATTCTCCATCACATCATGAATTCCGCATCATTCACGAAGTCATTCAGGTTCATTCTGACTAAATTATGATCTCTATGACTAAATTCGACTTCACGGCTGGTAGCCCTTCACGAGTTCGCAGTTCTTGAGGAATAGGACTGTGGCGCCTTTTTGTGTCAGCCACTTGAAACCAGGACCTGACTCTGTCGGGGAAGTGGGGTGTTTCGAGTGCGCGAAACGCAAAGCACATTGATAGAGCGCCAACCCAGCCAATGCCGCGCTGTCACGTGAATGTGCTCCGTGCGCCGCCGCGCGGAACCGGCAGGTCACGTGATATGGTCTCGGCGCCGGATTAGGTGCGCCTGCTGGTGACGTCGACTTCGGCTCTTTTGAAACGATATATGGCTGCGCCGCGTACAAGAAGCAGCGCCTGCTGCTACTAGTGCCCGCCGCCTTGGCGCCGGCTCGCTGCCCCCTTGTAGTCGTATGCGAGAGCAGTGAAGGAACTTACGCGTTACAAGTAACAACGTTACGGGTAACGCGTTAGTTTCTTGACTAACGTACTCGTTTCTTGCGTTTCTGCTAGTTCGCCCGAGTCTCACTAAGCCACATCTATTTGGTAAAGTCAAAACCCGGTATCAATTTACTGTAATGGGCCTTTACACCTAATCTACTATGCTTCGCTTACAAACAAGCGCATGGTTGCTGCACACACCAGGTTTGAGCTCCGCGTGTCTGCAAGAGCGCGGAGCTCGAACTTTTGTAGGCGAGGCGCCTGTGCATGCAGCGTGCCTTGGACCTAAAACAGGGCGCTTGAAATCGTGTATTCTTTGTTGAAGATTACTTAATTGTGCCAAGAAGTTACAGGAGCATATTCAATTCATGAAGTCATTTACAATCACAACACATCATGAGTTTATTCAAATTCACGAAGTCATTCACCATCACATCACGGCTTCATTCGACATCACATCACGAATTCATTCAAATTCACGAAGTCATTCACCATCACATCGCGGCTTCATGAATTCTTTCACCATCACATCACGAATTCAAACAAATTCACGAAGTCATTCACCATCACATCACGACTTCATTCAACATCACATCACAAATTCACGAAGTCATTCACCATCACATCACGGCTTCATTCGACATCACATCACGAATTCATTCAAATTCACGAAGTCATTCACCATCACATCGCGGCTTCATGAATTCTTTCACCATCACATCACGAATTCATAAAACCATTTCAGTTTATTAATGCGTTAGCCTAAGTGCCTACGTAACAGCGAAAGGCTGACGCCATCCGTCTGCGGACAAAACAGTGGAAAGGGAAGCGCGCGGCGTAGAGAGGAGGAGAGTAGTGGAGGACAAAGGCGAGAGGGAGGTGACGTCACGGGGCGGAAGCCAATGCGCGCGCGGGAAACCGGTGAACAGGGAAAGCAGCGAAAGGCAGCCAATTCAGCTGCTAAGCGTGCAAGGCGGGCGAGCGAGACAGCGGAGCGGAAGCAGCGCCTAGCTCGGCTGACCGAAATGCGGCGCAAGAAGCGACAAGCCGACGCGGGTCTGCTTGCGACAGAGGTGGGGTGAAGCGGGCTCACCGAGCCCGCTTCGCCGAAAAAAAAAAAAATAAAGGAAGATCTATGGGTGGATCCTTAGGGAATGCGTTAGCATGACCCCTGGGAAGCGGCACATACGTACCCTTTTGAGAAACGCTAACAATGACCCCGTAACCAAGCCAAAAAGAGGCAGAGAAAAATAGAGGAAGCCAAAGAGAAAGTCAGGAGAGAAATGCAAAACAGAGAAGGGAAGGGGTCAGCGTTAGTGTTCCCCAAAAAGGGACGTGTGTGGCGTTTCCCAAGGGACATGCTAACGCATTTCCTAAGGATCCACCAATGGATATTCCTTAACTTGGTTTCTGTCTGCTCAAGCCTTACAAGTTACGACAGCTATCTGTAACTATGTCCAGCGAGCTATTTGATGACTACTTTCAGTTTACCCAATTGAAAAAAAAAAAAAAAACCTAACTGAAACTCATAACATTTTGATCACAGGAAAACCAGAATCAATATTTTTAACTAACACATTAAAAATTTACGTCTTCTCTGACTAACGTATAACTCTTTATTGTGTATCCTAAACAAACTATTTGCTGTTCACAGGTCAAAACGTACCATGCATTTTAAGCCAGTTCTCTCGTGTTTACATTCGATGCTATTGAACGTTATAGATATTTTTCTCGTTAATTATACAATCTTAATAGTTTTGTGACCCGCATAGAATATTGGATACGATATCATTGAGTGGGCACCGACATTGAAAAACGAGTGATGCTTCCTCTGGGCATCATCATCTAGGCAATTAGCTGTTCGTGACCACACAAGTTAAAGAGGCAATAATAATGATGCTACACATAAAACTTGCACACTTAATTCCGTACATATAATTAGATACAGAAATAAGTACGAGGTGTGATCAGAAAGTTCCGGGACTGATTTTGTAGCGTAAGAAGAGAGGGCAGTGCAGTGATGCGCGCGCAGCAGTCGAAGGAAAGAAACCTTCGTGTCTCGTTATACCAAAGGCGTCGCTCTGTGAACATCTGGAGCTGCGCAACACGACTTTTTGTGACCACTTGCACAATGGCGAATTTCGCCATAGACTGAAAAAAAAAAAAAAAAAAAAGCGAGAGCCGACATTAATTCTGCGTCAAACTCGGCAAATATCAAACAGAGACCTTTAAAATGATTCAACAGACTAGTGTAAAAAAAAAAAAAAAAAAAAAACACGTGCTTTTTGCGAAGTGTTTGAAGTGGCACTCGCGCTCCAGGAAGTGCAGAACATCGCTGGAAGACGAAGATCGGTAGCGTGACCTTATCCGACCTCTACTTGACTTCAGTGACGTTCTGCCATTCTAGGAGGTGCGAGTGTCCAATCAAAACGCCATGCACACCTCGCCGCTTTTTTGACATAAGCCTTCTAAATCATTTCAGAGGTCTGTTTTAGATTTGCCGAGTTTGACGAAAAATTGATATTCGCTCTCGCTTTGGTTCGCAGTTGGAGAGGTCGCCATTGCGCTCGCGCATGTGGTGAAATGAACTCATGTAGAGCACTTCAAATGTTCACAGAGCGACGCCCTTTTGCATAATGACGCAGCAAGGTTCTTGCCTTCGAGTGCCGCGCGCGCATCACTGTGCTTCCCTCTCCTTTTACGCTACAAAATTAGTCTCGGAACTTTCTGATCACACCTCTTACGTTCTCGGTTTCACTTTATTCACTTAGCAGAATTTGTGGCATTGTTTCCCTCTCGAATAATGCGCAAAACATATTTAAAACTTGTTAATTTTGTTTATTTATTTAAGACTGTCGCTGAGTATCACGCCCTGTTCGCTCCTTCTCACGTGAGTTGAAACGTGGTGGCGCCACTGTGCAAATAGTTCCCAACCACTTCCGGTCCTGAACTAGACGGCGGGTTTCGCAGTTTTTGCAAAATCAAATACTCACGTTATCTTCTGGAATTGGCCACTTATAGCACTGTGAAACGTAATTCACTGTCATGATAAAAGAATGATGAGTAAAAACTTATGAAATATGTGTGAACCGGAAGGTTGCCGGGACTGCCCAATATATGGCGCCACTGAGTTTGTGGCCAAACAAAAAAGGATCGAATAGTCGGAGCCACTGATCTCTATTGTAGTAGGCTGGATCGCGGATCGGGAGCCCGTCGGTGCCACCACCGGCGGCCATTGCTTGACACCAGGCAATACACGCAAGTCTATGGGAGAAACGCACAAAAGTAAGCATATTGAAGCATGTACGCTGTGCTCGGAGGCGAGTATTTTATGGTGTGCTGCGATGCTTATGTTGGGTGTTTGGAGATCGAATCGGTATTTGTCAAACGTTCGAACGCTGATTAAAAAAAAAAATCAAACGTACCGGAGCACCTACGGCTGAGCTGGCAAGCTTTCTCTCGTAGTGGAGTAAACAAAGGAACTTGCCGTCAATGAGACCGTCCTCGGGGAAGCCCAAAAGTTGATGAATAACAAAGAAGTTCCATCTCGACAGTGGCTTTCCGGGAGAGAGCAAATTCCGCGTAGCAAAGCCTTCGAGCTTGTCGTCTGCTAACCCAACTCAACGAAACCGCCACCGACTCCGCGGTAACTCTAGGTAACTCTCGCCTCATTGAGCTGCATTACAGCGGAGTCACTCTCGACCACAAAATATTTATTTATAAGAACTGTGAGGGCTGTCAGTTTTAATGTTTGTACGCAAGCTATTTGACGGGCTTATCGAAAAGCATCCAAAAAGTTTCAGTGCCGACGACAGCTTAGAAACGGGGGAAACGGCACTTTTTCTCGTTCTTCCCATGGAGTCCCAGGCATTGGCTGGTGTCAATCAATGGCTGCCGGAGACGACACTCGGCCCCAGCTGCCGAGGTCGCGGTCCGCGATCCAGCCTACTACAATAGAGATCAGTGGTCGGAGCCATCATGGGTTCTCTGACGCAGAAAGGAACGATTATGCTTCAAAGTAAATTGCAAAGAGGTATTACCGTAAGCAAATTGTTTTAACAGTCTCGACACGCACTTAATAAAACAACTCGAGGTATTGTCTAGCTCGCCATTTGTACCAAAAAATAACGTATGACTATTACGTAAAAAATACATAGGTATAGGTCATCATAGAAGGAAAGTTTACCAATTCCCAGTCGCGATGAGGCATGAGATTGATATATCTGCACAGTGTTTGATGCGAAGTGAATATATATATATATATATATATATATATATATATATATATATATATATATATATATATATATATATATATATATATATATATATATATATATATATATATATATCATTTATAGCTGTCAAAACATTTTCTTATTCCGTCTCGGGACAGCCGGTACTCACCAAATATTCGAGCCTTATCTCTCTGCTTTTTATTTTAATTGATGCTTCAACCGGCGTTCTTTAATGTAGGTGCGCTTAATTTAGACGCCTTTATTTTCCCCCGGATTTACCTCGCACTATCTGAGAGTGAATGTATTCCACCATCGAAGCACACCAAGTCTGCTCTCGTATTATTTTTGTATTTAATAATGACGTCCCGAGTATTGATGTATAAGTATCTCAGTTATGCTTAGTTCTCCCTACATTAGGCTGCGACGCACTCAATAAGCGCGGAAACTATTAGAATGCTATCAAACAACTACGAGGCTCCAATACCTTTTTTTCTTCAGATGTATACACGATTTAATGGTGGCAACTGCTCTGTGGGTTGCTTCGGTGGAAACTTTTGGGTCAGACTGCCCGATGGAGTTTGCAGTGTGGTTGGACTAAAGGTAATCGCATTAAAATCGTTTTGTTTCGTGGGCGCGCTTGCTTCTTGCACGTTACACACAGGGTAGGTCCGCCTCGCTATACTTCGTTTCACCTTATGTTGTACCGCAGAGAAGGCTAGCAGCGCGAGCTCATAGCGTTGGCAGCTGCTCTTAAGTCACGAGAGCTTGTGCCGCCGGGATGTGCCCCAGAGCAAGGAGCTTGCGCTTGTAGCCTTTCCTGCGGTACATCATAAGGTGAAACAGAGTATTAGCGGCGAGATGTTTCGGTGGCGCCCCCGTTCGGTTACCTTTCGTGACGTCATTACCTTGTGAACAACAAGTTCGATGGTGTTTGTAATGGGCATGGTGGAAGCCTGAAATCATAGCGCTCTCAAAGCAACGCTGCCAACACCGTCAAAATTGAAGTTTTTACATTCCTCTTATTTCCGTCGATGAGACATTCTTTGCAGACGTCATAGTCAGCATTCGGCCAATTGTGGTGGGCTGACCACAGCGACGCTTTCGGTCGCTCTCGTCGCCAATAGTACCCGCCACTCTAAAACGACAAGAAATTTTTCATGTCTCTCGCTAAAGGCCCATACGCACGTTAGCGTCTGAACGCGTTTGAGTGAGGAGCGGCGTCCTTGCAGTAGGCAGCGGTTAAGGCCGGTTCAGACACTTGCGGTTGAGTGCGTTTGACTGCGTTGCGTCGAGAACCGAAAGCCAGTCACCGGCACATCTGTGCTTCGTATGAAGCGTGGAATCCAATTCAAGGACTCATCTTGGTACGCGATATTAGCAGCAGGGATGTCCTGGTTTGCTCGCAGCCGCAACGCAGTCAAACGCAGTCAAACGCAACTCTCTGAACCAGGCTTAAGGCCCCTACGCACATTAGCGTTTGAGTGCGTTTGACTGCGTTGCGGCTGCGAGAAACCAGGACATCCCTGCTTCTTATGTCGCGTGCCAAGTTATTCCTCTATTTGGATTCTACGCTTCATATGAAGCACAGAAGTGCCGATGACTCGCTTTCGTTTCGCGACGCAGCGCAGTCAAACGCACTCAAACGCTGTCAAACGCGAATGTGCGTAGGGGCCTTTAGAGGCTGTGCGAAGCGCGCCGTCTCGCAACGCGCCTCGAGGGAGTAGAGACTGGCTCAAGTTTGGAAGCGGCAGTAGCGGCAGCGGGTTGCGGTAGACCAATCAGAAGCCGAGAAAGGAAAGGTCACTTTGTTCGCTCGCGCCACTCGGCGAGGCCTAACCGGTTCTCCGTTCGCGGAACTCGCTTTTTCGTTTTGGAGAGTGGTGGGAACTGCTTTCTCTAAAACAGCGATGGTTCAAGCTTGACAGAAGGTCGGGGAAGTCAGCGGGATTGTCCCAAGATCGTCCACTTCGACGCTGTCGCCGGGCGTCGCCGTGTTGCCGTGGATTTCGCTTACCATTGGTGAGCCGCTAGCGACGATAGCGCGTTCTTATTGGCTGTTGACTGCGTATCAACGCAACTCTGTACACAAGCTCGGTGCAAGCGCTTTTCGCAACACAACACGTCCGCTTGCCACTACGAAACGCACCGCGCTCAAACGCAAATGTGCGTAGGGGCCTTAACACTTTAAATGCAAAGCTGAAGATCGTTAGTTTTTTGTCACAATAGTTTTGTCGCACCATCCTGCGTGCAAGTTGGCTCGTGAACCCGCTGTTCCATAATCTGCCCTTATCCTTACTTCGGGTATATTGGTAAAATGCGGTCCTTGTTTGCTCTTGCACGGACTTAGTTCACTGGGTTCTGTATGGTACACGGCCAAAATATTATTGAAACGAGTGGCTCGTTTTAAGATTAGCCGAAAAAATTGGCGCCTGCAAGTAAACAACTCGAGCATTCACCAAATTGTACGAGGGTCGGTCAAAAACTTCCGGGACTGATTTTGTAGCGTAAGAAGAGAGGGCAGAGCGGTGATGCGCGCACAGCAGTCGAAGAAAGAGACCTCCCTGTGTCTCTGTTTAACATCGCAGTGTTGACAACGAGAAGACAGAGTAACTGCTTTCGAAACGCAAGTTTCTTTACCTTCGGGGGGAAGCTGGCGTCAGAAATCAATACGGTTCGCGGAAAGCTCTTGTTACGCTTTGATTTGCTGCTCCTCTCGCCCAGTATACAATAGACGTGTCGTCCTCGTTAAGCCTTATTGAGCTCGATTTGGTCTATTCCGGGCCGCCATAATGAGATGCAGGCGACGGAGAAACTTTGCTACCTTGCTTTCAGGACGAAAGTTTTTCCCTTTCTAAAGGAACCTAGGTTACAAGAGCGCTCCTCCTTTCAGGGAAAACTATCGAGACCCTTTTTTCTTAGAGAATGGTCACCCCGCCAAAACTGTCCCTTATATAGACCATTCCATTTAGCGCTCTCTGGGCGGCACCATTTTGTTCGACCGCAGCGCCGTCTCCATACATCCGGGAAATTCAGCGGGTTCGGCGGGGTAAAACGAGAGAGAGGGCACGCACCGACTCCGCTAGCAAACGACAAACCGGGAGGTTGCCATTCTCCATTTTTGGGCTGTATCGGCGGGCTCTACGGAACATCGAACTCTCGCTCGTGGCTGTCGTTGTGAAGTGGTTCGCGTTCTTGGAATAGTTATGTCTACTCCAAAATCATCCTATAGCTCTCTGTTGTTCTATTTCCGTAAATGATCAACTAGCATATCTTTTTTCCGTTACTTAAATAGCAGTTGAGTCAGCCGGCGGTACTACCCTCAGCTACTGCGTGTATTGCGGCAGGAGAGCACGTTTTTATTTATTATTTCAGACTTCTACTCATGGTCGCTAAAGGCCTACACCAGTACGAACGTTGTATAGTAAAAAAAGGTTCAGCAACCGGATTTACTTTTCGCCAGAGAGACCGGCCAATCTGACACAGTTTTCTCTAATTTTTTTATTTGCACGCAGGTAACAGCGCAATTGGACCCTGTGAGTCTTTTTATCTAGCATAGTATTACACGATAACTGGCATACCAAAATCTGCGCATCTGCGCTTAAAAGTTCCAGAATGGCGCGATTTTAAACACAAGTTTGCACGCCAGCCGGACGCTAGCTATAGCCCTCTCGGCGGAGCAGACGACATACGGGGTGAGAAAGGGAGTGCATTTTTTTCTCTTTTAGCCTCTCTGCTATGACCCTAATGGAACGGTCTATAGACTTTGGTCGGCCCAGAACCATGGCAACATAAGGCGCCTTAACTAAGGCCTTTAACCCGCCGTCCGAGATTCCGAGCCCCCATCCAAGGCCAAGGTCATGGAGATACACTTTCTGCGTATGTCAAACTGTAGAAGCACACATTAAAAACGCTCATAACGAGCAACCTCGACCAACTAATGTTCACAAAGACCCCTTCGGGAACGAGCACCCGAGCGCCCTTATGTCGCAGAGGAGCAGCGAGTTCAACTCCCCAGAAATAAACCCGAGAGTGGACGGAAAAATCAACAGCGATAGATGCAGAAAGATTGGTAGTTCAATACTTAAAACCCATGTTACAAATAAATAATTAAAAAAAAACAGGGCGCGGGATGGTTAAAAAAAAAAAAAAAAAAACATGCTTTTCGTGTAAGGCTCGTAAAATTATGAGGCATTGGGGAAAACAAGCCTTTTCTACTAAGTCCTTTTTTCGAACTCTTTTTGTTCGCGTTCCGCCCATGGAAAAGCATACGGGAAGTGCCTCAGCACGCAGCTCGAACCACTGCGTCGCAGTGTTCCTCTGCAGCCTAAAGGCCTCTGCTTTTATCGTTGTCACCATGGCAACGAACGCCGAATGACCTTTTCGGACGGCGCGTGTATCACTGGGGAGCGGTCCAGTCGCATCTTCCCGACTGGACCTGAACACCGCCGGTGTCGACAGCCTTCGGGAGATCGTCAGCGACATCGTCCGGGAAGAGATGCTGCCCGCTGCTGATCACCCGTCCTCTCTCTTACTCGCCGAGGTCGTTCGAAAAGAGGTTCACAGAGCCTTCCAGCCTGGGGCTCCCGTCACCGTAGCAGCACCGGAGGAGCCCGCTCTAAGCTACGCCGCAATGCTCCGACGAGCTCCACCAGTCCCGCGTCCGTACATGGCGCCTCCCCGACGTGAGCCTCCAGCGCCGCAGTATTCCCGACGCCAGGAAGATCGGGTGCACGTCCTCTCAGAACAACCTGCGTCAAGAAAGATCGACGTGTGGAGCAGAGCCGTGTATAGCGAGAGTTTGGTCAATGGGAGGCGCAGGCAGAGCCAGGGCGTGCACCTGACGCAGAAAGAGGGCTTTACATAGGTATATGGTTTTAATAAGCGAGTAAGAGTTAAATGTGGTAACCCTTCATGTTTGAAAATAGGATGCACATGATGTTTCGATTATGATCATGCAGAAAGATGTAAGAAATGAAATTGCCGCTCAACTGTATTTTGCTCGGACAGAGTGTGACCGCTCGGACGGCAAATTCCCGGCCCTCGGCGCCTGGACTACGGATTATGTCGATCGTTCCGCTAGTCACACTCTTCCCCCATGATTTTGGATGACCGCGATTGAAACATCACGTGCACCAAATTTTCAATCACCGAGAGTTACTCCGATGCACTTATTAAGTTTGTTTCTCGCGACCACCACCAGGGTATTATTTCCGGCTTCTGGTTGGCCACATTCGAATTTGTGACTACGCCATGGAACACGCCCAGCCCGCTTTCGGCCTAAGGCACCTCCTGAATTGTCTCCTATACTTTACAATGAATGGCCAAACTCTCTACATATATGTGGAGGACGGCCGATCGACGCTCGTTGTGCTACCACTGCGGGGAAGCCGACCACATCTACCTCCGTTGTCCCTGGCAAATAGAGCTTCGCGGCTTCCACCCAAACGACACACGCCCACGCTACGGTGAGCGACCGCGGGAGATCTAAGAGTACCTCCGACGACCTCAGTCTCCCCCACCTGCACCTTTCCGCGGGTCCCGGTCGCCATCGCCACGAAGTCCAGCTTCGCCGATGCACCGACCCCGTCGTGAGAGCCTGTCGTCCCTGTCGCGCTGGGAAAACTAAGCGCGGCAACCAGGCACGTAGCCAGGGGGGGGGGGGGGGGGGGCATGGGGCCTCCCCCCCCCCCCCAGAATATTCCATTTTCCCAGGCAGCACAAGACGTCGAGATGACGTCGAAATAAGGTCCTAGAAGTTGGGGGACGTCGAAATCCTTAACAAACTTTTTATCGACGGTATTGGTACGTCCACATGAGAGGTTCCGACAACGTCAAACACGCTGCGTAGTGACGACGTCATAAGCTTTACCTCGACGTCTTCAACAGTATTCGACGTCTGTTCGACGTCTTGTATGAGAAGTTCTTTGAACGTCGAGCACGAGACGTCATAACAATGTCCTGAGCAACACCTTGACGTCTTCGACATCAATCCACGTCAGTTCTACGTTTTCTCCGTGAAGTTTTTGAACGTCGAGCACGAAACGTCCCAACAATGTCCTGAGCAACACCTTGACGTCCTCGACATTATTTGACGTCAGTTCCACGTTTCTTCGGGAGGTTCTTCGAACGTTGAGCACGAGACGTCCCAACAATGTCTGAGCAACACCTTGACGTCATTGGCAATAATAGCTAGACGTCAGTTCTACGTTCTCTCCGGGAAGTTCTTTGAACGTGGAGCACGAGACGTTTCAACAATGTCCTGAACAACACCTTGACGTCATCGACATTATTCGACGTCATTTCTACGTTTTTTTAGAGGTTCTTCGAACGTTGAGCGCGAGACGTCCCAACAATGTCTAAGCAACACCTTGACGTCATTGGCATTAATAGACGTCAGCTCTACGTTTTTCGGGATGTTCTTTGAACATGGAGCACGAGACGTCCCAACAATGTCTGAGCAACACCTTGACGTCATTGGCAATAATAGCTAGACGTCAGTTCTACGTTCTCTCCGGGAAGTTCTTTGAACGTGGAGCACGAGACGTTTCAACAATGTCCTGAGCAACACCTTGACGTCATCGACATTATTCGACGTCATTTCTACGTTTTTATCGAGAGGTTCTTTGAACGTTGAGCGCGAGACGTCCCAACAATGTCTAAGCAACACCTTGACGTCATTGGCATTAATAGACGTCAGTTCGACGTTTTTCGGGAAGTTCTTTGAACGTGGAGCACGAGACGTCCCAACAATGTCTAAGCAACACCTTGACGTCATTGGCATTAATAGACGTCAGTTCTACGTTTTTCGGGAAGGTCTTTGAACGTGGAGCACGAGACGTACCAATAATGTCCTGAGCAACACCTTGACGTCATCGACATTATCCGATGTCAGTTCTACGTTTTTTTCGGAAGGTTCTTTGAACGTTGAGCGCGAGACGTCCCAACAATGCCTGAGCGAACGGCTTGATCACCCTGAACAAGCCCCTTATAGAGCCCAAGGTGCTGTCATATCACTTTTAAGATTTCTCGTCAATGTCAGCATTTTTGATACTGTGCACGCAATCCACCTTTCAACCTGGCTGAGCTGCAGAAATCTCTTACAAAATTATCATTCTCGTGATTGTTGTTTTAGCAGGAAATGCTTAAAAAGCTGAGAATTCACAACAGCAAAAAGCAGGATTTAGCTCGGAGTCAGCGGGGATATTTATAGCATTTGTAGCATTTCTAACTTAATAAAAGCGCATTTGAAGCTGTAAGAGAATGATAATAATGTAAGAGATTTCTCCAGCTAAGTCAGGTTGAAGGGTGGGCAGCATGCACAGTATCGAAAACGCTGTCATTGACGAGAAATCTTAAAAGTGATATGACAGGTCCCTGGGCACTATAGGACGCTCGTTTAGGGTGACTCCGAATCACACCCAAAACTCTGGAACCATGAAAGTGGCCGACATTACCGATCCCTAGGGAGCTGAAGGAACATCGTTCCCATGATTCCTGGAGTGCGGGCCGGGGCGCTTGGGGGATTTAGCAAAGGGTCTATTCCGTCCGAATATACATACTTTCGCGAACATACCTTCGACCAACGAAGCCAGGTCCGGTGAACTCCATTGTTCGACGGTGACCTATGTCAAGACCTTTATCAATTGACATCCCGTTCAGTCTCGACGTATGCTCGACGTTTTATGGTCGTTAAATGGGACGTTATTTCATCGTTGACATAACGTTATCACAGACGTGCGCTCGACATTTTATGTTGTTAAATGGGACGTTATGATATCGCTAATATGACGTTCTCAATTGACATCCCGTTCAGTTTAGACGTATACTCGACGTTTTGTGGTCGTTAAATGGGACATTGTGTCAATGTTGATATAACGTTATCACTTGACTTCCCATTTAGTTAAGAAGTGCACTCGACGTTCTAAGGTCGTTAAGTGGGACGTTATGTCGACGTAAAATCCACGCTTTTTTCCAGACATTAGCCTTTCCATACTACGTCGAAGCAACCTGACGTTCAGACTTTCGACGTTCTTTCGACATGTGATTCCTGACGTCATCGATGCACTTTCGACGTCTTTTCAACGTGTCTGTGCTGCCTGGGTTGCTGGGGCCTCCTCTCCCCCCTCCCCCCATACAGCATTTTGTCATGGGCGCCCCCCCCCCCCCCCCCCCCCCCCGAAACAAAATCCTGGCTACGTGCCTGGCGGCAACCCCTGGAGGCCGAAATACCGTAGAGCGGCGACGTAAAGAGCCTCCAAAAACGCCGTAGGCCTCCCACTCGACCGACGACGTGCATCGCAGCGACGCTTCTGCAGTAAGCCAAACAGCCTCAACGTGACCATCGACGGCCGCGACGCGTTGGCACTTGTGAACACCGGAGCAGACTACTCCGTTTTTAGTGGGAGGATTTCAGCCATCTTCGTCACCACATCACACCAGTCGGGAGATGCACTGCTCGCGTCGAGATCCATGGTGAGACGTGCCCTTTGAAGTTTGTCGTTCTGCAAGACTGTGCGAGGGACGTTATCCTCGGAATAGACTTTCTCTGCGAGTATGGCGCCGTCATCGACCTCGGAGCAAACCGGCTGACCTACGAAAACCTGTTCCCCCTCCGGAGGAACCCAAAGCGACGTCATCCGTGGTCCAAGTCCTTGCAAACCACGCGAACTTACCGCCACGGTCGAGCATTTTCGTACCCATCGGGATCGATGAAACTTCATGCGGCGAAGTGCTGCTCGAGGGAAGCCTCCAGTTGCTTCTAGAAAGAGGAATCGGTATCGTACGAGGAGTAACAAAACTTCCAGACGGGCGCTCCATGGTCCTGGTTTCAAATTTCCGAGAAGAGTCGCAGCACCTTACAAAAGGTTGTAAATACGCTAAGAAAACACAGGGTCAGAAAAAGAAGTACACGGGACGAGGCACAACTTGCAACTGAACTTTACTGAAGGTAAGATATAAAAAGAAGAATAAAATCGCACATGCGCAAAGATGATTGACTTTCATCGGCCACCTGTAAAGCCTGCCATCACTGTGGAGTGAGCATAGGTTGACCGATAAAAGCTTGCTCTTTATTTGATAGGGCAACAAAGAGGAGCATTGATACACACATTCGTGCCATGTGGCCGTATCATGAATGCCTCATGTATCTCGCGTTCCAATTTGTTTTGAATTTTCCACCAATGGTACTATTGAACTGGGCCTGGCGCTCACATCTATCACAATGTACAGCCAAGTGGCCAGACGGGGATTGCCTGGTGGCGGCGGAGTGTTCTCTGATTTTATCATTAATGCACCTCCCCGTCTGGCCATCATAAACCTTACTGCAAGACAGGGGGACCTCGTAGGTAACCCTTAAGGCACATTGCCGAAACTTGGTGGCATGACGCTTGTCGCACACCCCTTCCGCATAACCCGGCACCCCTGCACTGTTTATATTTGGCATAGCTTAAAAAGTTTGTTTGGGGCGAAAAAAAAAAGAACTACAGGAATGCGAAACTTATTCGCCACCTTTTTGAGATTGTGAGAGACCTTATGTACATAAGGCAGGACAACAGGTCTAACTTCAAGACTTGCCCTCTCAGCCTCCTCTCCCTTGGCAAGCCCCTTTACCCTATTAACCAACCCTTCAGCAGCATCACATGAGACCCGAGAAGGGAACCCCACATCCTGCAATCTGTCTAGCTGCAACGGAAAACAAGCTCATCTTGTGAGGGCATAATTTTTTCAACGAGGCAGCCAGGCATCTGGAACCATTCCCCTCTAGAAGCTTCGAATGGGCCGAGTCATATGAGAGCAACTTTTTCTTTGATCTGTGCTCATGCACCCAATACACACGGTTGCCCTCAAAGAAAAGACCCAAGTCCAAAAATCGCTGGCGCCCGGCGCTCGGGGCTTCATGCGCAAAACGTAAGCCTTCCGCACAACTCTTAAAAACCTCAAGCACTCCAGAGACTATATTATCTTTGTTAACCTCTACAAGATCTCTGTTTAAACTAGAAAATCGTCAACGTACCTAAAATTCTTGAGCCTGTAATTCTTTACTATCAACTTTTCTATTGCTTTATCACACGAAGCAAGAAAAATACCACAGAGTACCGGTGCCACCCTCGACCCCATGCATACGCCTCTTTTTTGCAAAAAAGAAATCAAGGTGTTCTGGAGGTAGTGAGTTAGCAATTGAGAAGTTCAGTCAGTGGTGCCGAATAGTGTAGTTATCAAGCGGTATGTTGACGATTTTTTTCATTTGCGTGTTTGAGGGACCGGATTTGTTCAGTTGGATTTCCTTTATAAAGAATCAATCTCCGGAACTCATCTTTACCAGTGAAATTTGCACTTGTAATTTTATTCAGTTTTTAGATTTAAAATTTTTCCAATCCCAAGGATTGTGCTGGAGCTATGGCAAAGATGCCCCGAAACCGGTGCTGCCATTTCGAAGTTGCCACCCGAAAGCAGTGAAAAGAGCAGTAGTATCCTCTCTCATCAAAAATGCTTCGGGCTATGTTTATGAGAGTGTTAGTTTTCAAATGTCACGACTGGTTGCTTCAAGGGATTATCCGGTCAAATTTCGTATTCATGAAAACATTTAGACCTCATTGTCAATGGCTGTAGGAGCATCTTCCATGACAAATCTGAATTTTGTGTGCTTCCCTGGAGGAGTAATTGTATTTTAACCCAAGCGTGCATAAACGGCGTTTTCCTCTTCCACCTTCAGGGAAGCGGAGTTTCTGAGGTAACATCAGGCAAAGAACGCGCCAAACTGAAGTGCACTTCGAATTTTGTCCTCCGTGTGAGCGGTACGACGTGGTTCACCCTCACTGCTGCGCTAGATTTTTTTTTTTTTTTTTTAGAATGAAAGGGTATTTTCGTTGTGCGGTTGTCACGCTCCACACTTCTCCGCGACATTTACAGTGGCGAGTAATATGGAATGCTGCAGTGCGTCGGGAGCACTGTGTTCCCACGGAGGAATGAGGCATAGGATATGACAATGGACCTTTTGTAGAAATACGCGGTGCGCATGCGCGGAGTATTTCATGCGCCTGGGTTCGAGAGTATCTAGTTCCAAACAATCCGCCATCTTGCATTTCTCGCCTTTGAGCGGTTTCGCTGCGTCGACCTCGGGGCGGAAGATTACGCACGATGGGGACAAAGGTGAGCTTGGGGGAGCCGTATCTAGTGGTGAATTCCACTCGTAGATCCGGAGCGCTTTCCAAAATCCGCGAGGGAGGCAAAATTCCGCTCCGTGGGACCCGCTCCGAATCGACGAGGGGAAGATAAACTCGCCTTTTTGGAGCGACCTCCCCCACACCCCTCCCCATCGCTTTCCCCTCCGCCGTTCAAAATGGCCGCTGCTCGAACTTGACCAGGCGCTCACTTGACAAGCCCACCAACGGCTGAGCCGACTGATCTTTCCGACGCAGAAATAACACGCGCGCGACACAGGCCGGGCGAAATTATACGTACCACGGCGCTCATGTCGCAAATAACGAAGACGTCCGCGTTCGGCACCGTCACATACCTTTCGGCCGCGTCGAAGCGGCGGGGCACGGACAGCGATTGCCAGCGGTGGAGTTCAGATTTCTGGTACGACTTTAATAAACACAGAGGTAACAATCCATCACTTGCAAGGTCGTTGCCTAATCTCTTCTTGCTTTATTGCACGGGAAAACGCCGGCGGAGTGCCGTGTAAAAAGGTAAACAATCATTGGCTGCGGAATGAACAGGCCTAACCTTGCGTCTGCCTCCGGCTTTCCTGTCGTTCTTCCTCTCACGATCACAGATTTCAGCACTTACGATTTACCACGCTCCACAGTCCCGGCTTAGTATCCCTGATCTACGCGAGGTAGAAGCGTTCGAGCCGTCACAATCCCACGTAAACAACCGATGCACCCGAACAGATCCAACTCGACGACCCGTCCGGCCCGCCGACCTCGCCAACCTCGCCGCGCATGCGCAAAGGAAATCACGTGGGCCGCTCTGTCAATTTCCGGAGAGATCTGTGAAATCCCGCAGAGCAAGTTCGGCGGAGTTTGAGGCGCTCCGTGGAGCGGGCGTTGCCAGAGATCTACGAGGGGAAGATGACCAGCTCGAGCCAGATCTGCGAGCGGAATATGCGCGCTCCAAATGGAGCGCTTTTGGAGCGCTCGAGATCTGCGAGCGGAATTCACCATAGGTCACATCGCCTCAATGGGTGAACAGGATGTAGCTGACGTTTTGGGTGTGGAACGGGTGGGAGAGGCCTTGGGCGCGCGTTGTTTTCCAGTCACCTAGTCTCGAACCGATTCGCGTGTAGGTGGCAGCACATATTCGCCAAGAGGTCTATTGCAAGACTGGTGTGACGTCACGTCAGGCATGGGAGTGCAGCCGTTGATACTTGCGAAATTCGGCATGGAGTTTCGTTCAATTATCCGTCGTTGATTACACTAAATTGGGGTGTCGTTTAATGGAATAAAAATGGCCTATGTTAATCATTAGGCTCCCACCAGGTAACCATCACGAAATCTTAAGAACTTCCGGTTTTCACCGGAAATCCCTTTCAGGTTATAGCTCTTTTCTCCTGGTGAGTGTTACGTTACGGTTTCCCGCAAGAAACCTGAGAAGTGGGTGTGCTTGCCTTTTTTCCACCTCTTTTCTCACAATCTCAAGGCTTTGGCAGAGAGCCATGGAGTAAACTTTGTTTTCAAAATGATTTTAAGTTAAGTAAGCTCACTCCTTTTTCGGGGGACAAGCATGATTGCCAAAAAAATCATAGAGATCCGGTAATTAATTGTGAGATGGCAGTAGTGTATGAAATTCCTTTGGCATGTCTGTTCTCGTATGTAGGTCAAACTGGCCGTTGCCTTAACGACCGGATTTTAGAACATAAAAGAGCGGTTACCTCCTATTTGGTCTGAAGCGCACATGAAGGCACTCTACTTCGGTCAATTTCGAAATTGTAAACCATCTCAGTGAGTGCAATAATTGTTACCCTGATTGGACTAAAACGACTGTTGTTAGCAAAGGAGAAAAAAAGTACCATTTAAGAGGGTTATTAAAGGGCCTCTGACACGGGCAAAAAAAATATTTTTTTTTCATGCTAAACGTTGCAATGGCATATCAGGACATTACAAAAAAATTGTTTCACTATAAAGTTGCGTAGTTTTTTTTTATAAAAAATAGAAATACGAGGCCCAATTCAAAGTTCCCGCCGTGCACTGTGACGTTACAGTATACCGCAAGGTGTCGCGGCGGTCAGAAGGGAGGCATCGCCGGAAGTCACGTGAGTTGTATCCCTCCTCGTGCTTACCGCGAGCGCGTGTAATATTTTTTTAAATATTTTTGTTATTCTCCGCACCTCCACGAGCGATCCAAGCAGACAAGGTTTCTTTTATTTGCTTTTCATCGCTTAATGTTGCTGTAAAGGTAGAAGAAGCGGAACTACAATGCCTAGAAGGTGCTGTGTGAGGGACTGTCCCGGTATTTCAGCAACTGAAGAAGAGATCACACTGCATGCATTTCTGAGAGACGTACATCGGCCGCTTGAGCACCCAGTAAACAAGTTCTACTCATGCTCTAGACAAAATACGTACTTTGTGCTCGACGTTTACTTGTACTTGGTACACTCACCAGTTCGTATTCTTTAGACGGCAGGCATCTACAGCCTGGAGAGTATCCGATGATTCAACGACCTCGGTGTCTCAACCTTCAGCAATGCGATCGGGCGTGTCGTATGCTAGCAATCCTAATTTCTGCGAGCGTTCTAAATTTTGTTTTTCAAAACTTGATAGCTTGTTTTGCGCCCAGTATAGCCCTGTATTATCGGACTGACGGCATGCACTCGCACTGGCTTGTACTCGCAACGCTTTCATCATTGACCTCCATCACGTCGATCCACTGACTCTTCGTCCTCAAATTTTACAGCACGCAAACTAACCAACGGTGCAGGGATAAAGAGCTAGTGGAACTGAAACTTCGTTTTCTACGATCGCTCGTACGAAGAGCAGAATAATAAAAAGAAAAAAAGTCTTAGGCATGGTCGCGGAGAGCACGAGGAGTGAAATTCACGCGACTTCCGGTTAACCCACTTTTAGTGACGTAGCTCGATGCCTCCTTTCTGACCGCCCCGACACCTTGCGGTACACTGTTACGTCACAGTGCACGGCGGGAACTTTGAATTGGGCCTCGTATTTCTATTTTTGATAAAAAAACTACGCAACTCTATTAGCCCCGTGCGCGACCGAAAGCGTCGCTGTGGTCGGTCTTCCACGATTGGCCGAACGCTGACTATGACGTCGGAAAGGGGATTTATCATCGACGGAAATAAGAGGAATGAAAGAACTTTAATTTTGACGGTGTTGGCAGTGTTCCTTTGAGAGCGCAATGATTTCAAGCTTCCACCATGCTAATAACAAACACCATCGAACTTGTTGTTTGCAAGGTAATGACGTCACAAGGGGGAACCACAGGAGGGCGCCACCAAAACATCTCGCCGCTAATAGTGAAACAATTTTTTTGTAATGTCCTGATATGCCATTGCAACGTTTAGCGTGAAAAAAAAAAATTTTTTTTTGGCGTGTCAGAGGCCCTTAAAGGAGACACTTAGGAATACCAGCACCGGAAATTGTATTAGTAGGCCCTCTTTGACTTTAGATGAGTAGACACAGAAGTTCTTGTCTTTCGAGTCTATTTTCTTTCTCCAGCTAGTGGGATCATTTCTAATAATTCTTTTCTTTATTTTTGTTCATCGCTAAATTGTACCAACCAGTTGTTCGGGAGCTAATATGTTGTTTTGAACAATGAGACACCGCCGTTCTTGTGGGTCTAGTGTTGATGTATTCACTGATTGGTCAAGACTGCAGTCATGCACGCGTTTTTGTCCAGTGTGTTGATTTCTTCTAATTTTCTTATTTATTTTCTTTGTTTGAGAGCTAATGGTTTGTTTTGGACGATGAGTCACCGCCGTTTTTGTTGGTCTAGTGGTTATGTAATCACCGGGCGCTTAAAGGGGCGATGCAACGATTTTTGTATTTTGCGCAAATACCGCTTCTGACGTTAATGACCTGTGGAATACCCGTTCGTTTTTCACCACACGCAATCGAAGTCGCAGAAAAAAATAAAGAACAACGAGCAGAGTTCACCCCCTCAACTCGCAGCCAGAACAAGCGGCCACGTGATCTGGAGCCGTTATATGCCGCCAATGTTGATCATAGCCACGCGCTGGGGTTGGCAAGTCACAGGACAAGCGCTGAGTTCCAGACATTGTTATGGTTCGGCTGTTGTCGTCCTTGCAGCGGTTGGACACAGGACACTACCTAAATTCTTCTCGAGCTATAAAATATCACGAGCCCAAATCGAGTGCCCACGCAATGCTCGGGTCCAATCTATGAGCCGCGTTAAAATATCGTCACTGGGCGGTACTGCTACCGCCCAGCTACGTCATCAGGTTTTGCGAAGGAGAGATTGAATGAAAACGCTCGGTTTTGTCCTCGAAATTACTGCGCAGCAAAGGAGTTTCTTGGTCAGTGGCGTTGCGTGCGAGTATCCTTGAGCCCCACCTGTGCCGCTTCGTTTCCCTCGAAGGACTCGTGTCCGGGGGTCCAGACGATATGGAGTTCCGGGAGCTGGCGCACGTTTTGTAGAACTTTGAAGGCCGCTGGTGATATGCGGCCTAGTAGGAAGTTGCGGCAAGCGGCTTGAGAGTCGGTCAGTGCAGTGATATACTCGTCGCCAGTGGTGACCGCCAAAGCAGTGGCGAGCTCTTCTGCTGTCTCGATAGACGTAGTGAGGATTGTAGCTGTCGTCAGTTCTTTGCAATGGGCGTCGGTGACGCTCACGGCATGGGCTGGTTGTTGGGGGTACGGGGAAGCATCCGTGTAGCGAGTAAAAGAAGAGTACGCGATGTGTTCGTATTGGATTTTGAGGGCTCGTATCCGTGCTTCTCGGCGTGCCTTGTTGTAGATGGGGTGCATGTTTCTTGGGATAGGTGCGACTTGATGGAATGTCGGAGGGCGAGAGGGATGCGTTTCTTCTGCTCGCAATCTGCAGGAGGCGTGTAGCCGAGCCGGCTGAGCGTAGCTCTGCCTGCCGGTGTAAGTTTGAGTCGGGTAAATTGTGAGACTCGATGGGCTTCTTGTATTTCCTCCCATGTGTTATGGATGCCGAGCTGTAGGAGTTTTCGTGTGGCCGTCTTTGGGGGTAGTCCCAGGGCGGCCTTGTAGGCTTGGCGTATGGCAACGTTGATTTTCTCCTTCTCCGCGGATTTTAGGCCTAAGTACGGTGTCCCGTACGTGACTCGGCTGATGAGGATAGCTTGAATGATGCGCAGAGTGTCCGTTTCTTGTAGTCCAAAGTGGCGATGGGAGACTCTACGGATGAGGTGCATGAGTTGGGTGAGTGTGCGCTGCAGGAAGAGGAAGGTCTGGGCGCCTGAGCCATCTTTTGGTATGTTGAGGCCCAGGATGCGAAGGTGTGGGACGTTGGGGACACGTTGGTTGTCAATGGTGAGCTCTGGATCTGGTATGGGGTCTGTGTTTTCTTGTATGCTCTCTTGCACAGCGTTAGAAGGGCAGATTTTTCTGGGGCGCACTCGAGTCCCCTGGGTTGCAGGTATTGTTGGGTCACCTGGATGGCTGCTTGAAGTGCGTCTTGCTGGTCTTCCGGTGATCCGGTGGAGACCCAGAGTGTTAGATCGTCTGCGTAGATGGCGTGATGTAGGTTCAGGATGGCTTGTAGTAGGGGTGGCAAGTCCTTCATGGCGATGTTAAACAGTAGGGGGGACACTACCGAGCCTTGTGGCGTGCCTTTTGGTATGGTTGTGAACGTGTCGGATCGAAGGTGTCCGATACCCACTGTTGGCGTGCGGCTGGTGAGGAATGAGGCGAAGTATTTGTATGTGCGCTCGCCACAGTTAGTGGATGCGACGCCTTGAAGGATGGCCTGGTGTGAAATGTTATCGAATGCCCCCTTAATGTCTAGGGTCAAGATCGACCGCTTGCTGTAGTTATTCAAGCCGTCCAGCACTTCCTCCTTGAGCTGAAGTAGAATGTCTTGGGTGGACAGATGCGGGCGAAAGCCGTACATTGTGTCGGGGAAGTAGCCTTTGTCCTCAATGTGAGGCGACAGCCGGTTGTGGACCATGTGTTCGAATAGCTTGCCAACGCAGGAAGTGAGGGAGATTGGCCTAAGATTCTTGGGGTTCAGGGGTTTGCCGGGTTTTGGAATGAGAGTGTCGTCCGCGTATTTCCACTGCGGAGGCAAGGAGCCCGCCAGCCAGCAGTCGTTGATATAATCTAGCAGATTTTCCAGTGTAACGTGATCGAGGTTTCGAAGTAGCTTGTTGGGTATTTTGTCTCGACCCGGGGTGGTGTTGCGGGTGAGAGTGTGCACCGCCGCCTCGATTTCAGCAAGTGAGAACGGCTCGTCCATTTCAGGGTTGGGGTCACCCGTGTAGTCTGGTGCCTGCTTGGGTTGTGCGTGAGATGGTGCCGCCAAAGGTTGTTTGAGTTCTTCTAAGAAATCGGTTTCAGTACCCGGGTGGCTGTGAATTAATCGGCGGAGTTGGTGGATCGTGACCGCCTTGGACTCGCCGGTCCCCAACAGGGAGCGTATCAGGTGCCAAGTTCGGCGGGTCCCCAGCGTTCCTTGGAGTTTGTTACAAAGTTGCATCTAGTTTAACTGGCTAAGTTGGAGGGCGTATGCTTCCGCTTCTGCCGTTAGTTTTGCAATGCGGGTCTTCAGTTTGCGGTTTGTCTTGTTTTTCCTCCACCGTCTGAGTAGCCCGTTGCGGGCGTCCCAGAGGTGGAGGAGATGGGCGTCGATGGCGGGATTGTCCTGCGTAAGGGAAAGTTCCTTGGTGTTTTCCCGTGCCTTCTCAAGGAGCTGGGTAGTCCAATCCTCGAGGCTTATGATGGGACCGGTGGGAGTTTCTTCTCGGAAATGTTTCCAATTGGTGATGCGTGCTGTGCCAATTTTTTGGCTCCTGACCCTTTGGTGTGGGATTTGGAGCTGTATTATGTAATGGTCACTGCCCAGAGTTTCGTCCAGGCGCGACCATGTAGCCTGTTTGACGTTGTACGTAAACGTCAGGTCGGGGGTCGTATCCTGCGAGACGCTGTTGCCAATTCTAGTGGGAATGTGGAGGGAGTTATATAGGTAGAGTTGATTTTGTAGAGTAGCTTCGTGTAAGGTTGTACCCTTTTTGTTGTTTCTGGGGTAACCCCAGGTCGTATGCTGGGCATTGAAGTCCCCGAGGACAACGAGTTTGTGGCCCCTGGTACGTTGGCGGACGATTCGTAAAAGGCGGTCGATCGCCGGGAGAGGCTGTGTTGGAGGACTGTAGATGTTAAGGACGTACAGGCTGGCTTCTGTCTTTTTACGGGGTAGGAGCTGGACGAATGTATAATCTATCGTGGTAGGTAGAGTGTGCGTTTGGGCCGTTTGGGTGGCTTGAACAAGGACGGCTGTTCGGGATGTTGGATCAGTGGCATATGTCGTGTAACCCCGGAGCGACACGTTGTCCGTATTCGTTTCTTGTAAGGCGATGAGGTCTGGCGAGTGTTGAAGGGCGAGGAAAGTGAGCGATGGTTTCTTGTTGCGAAACGAGCGACAGTTCCACTGCCATACGGTCAGCGGGAGTGGGAGGCGGATGAGTTCTTGTGCTATAGGGGGTTAGTCATCGTCAATTTGGAGGGGAGGGAACGTGTCGCCGGAGGTGCGGGGTAAGGTGCACTGTTTAGGGCCTTTTGCGCGCCTGTCGCTTTGCTTCTTCGATGGCGTGAATGCGCTGATCGAGGTCGATCAAGCGGTTGTTGAGGCGCTCACCCATCTCGTAGATGATGCGCTCAAGGTGGCTAATATTTGTCGGAACGGGCGTAGGGGCGCGAGAGGTAAGTGGTGTGGCCTCGGGGTTCCTATCAAGGGTCGGGCATTGAGTGCGCTGGATTTGGTGTTGGGCTGACAGCTCCATTTGCGTGAGGGGTGGTGTGGCATCGGGGTCCCTCTCCGGGGTCGGGTCTTGAGGACGTTGAACTTGGTGCTGGAGTAACAGCTCCACTTGCATGAGAAGTTGCTCGATACGTTGTTCGAGGGTAGTTGTACGTTTATCCATAGCTTCTAGCTGCTCTTTGAGGAGCGTGTTTTCTTGTTGGAGGGTTTGGATGCGGGGGTCGGGAGTTGGGGCGGGGCGGGTGGGGAGTAGGGGGAATTGGTCATGAGCAGTAGGCGGGGAAGCAACGATGGTTGACCAGCTCACCTGTTGTTGGTCCGGCTGGTTCGGTGTGAATTGTCGTTGCTCAGGAGTCTGGGAACTTGAGGAGGGTTGTTGTTGCCACCGCTGTGAGGTGAGAGCTCGTTCCCGGCCTCGCAGTGGCGGAGGCGGTGGTCGCAGTTTTTTGCGGCAATCCTTGCTAGCCGTGGGGTGGGCCAGGCCGCAGAGTTGGCACTTAGGGGTGCAGTCGTGGTCTGGTGTGGGATCCCTTGTGTGGCACTGAGCGCACATTGTCGTGTCGGGATTTGGGCAGACGTCCTGCCTGTGTCCGAGCTCCCCACAGAGGGAACAGCACTGCACTGTTTGCCGGTATGGTCGGCAGCGAGTGAAAAGTCCGTACGCTTTGATGTAGAATGGTACATGGATTCCTTCAAACGTGACCACGGCCGATGTGGAGTTGCCCAGCATGCGGGCATGTAGTATACGTGCGCCGTTGTATGCCAGGATGTAAGGGAGTTGGTCAGTGGTGGTGCCCGGGTCCAGACCGTGGATCCCCCCACGTCTTGTTCCTGGGAGCGGTTTGAGATAAGGTAGAACTTCATGGGTCGCTGCCCCCAGTTGGATCGTAGAAATTTCGCTCAACGCGAGCGCACAGTTTTCTTCGGGCGTGCCCGCAACGATTAAATTTTGCGAGGCTTGAATTTGCACGGTGACTCGAGCGTAGAAAATGTGTTCGGGTATTTTGCTTGCCTGTTGTAAGCTCTGTGTGAGTTGGCGGTCATTCCAGGTAGCTACTCGTAGTCCAGTTCGTAGGCCGAAAGACGACCTTGTAGTCAGAGTCGGGTAGTCGGGGTGCTGGCGTGCAAGGTGGACGGTTTGTAGATTGACGTGGCTCTGAGGGCCGGGGCGGGTTTGCTGGTGGGTTCTTGAGATTGCGACGTTCGCGTAGAATTTGCTGCCAGGGGCCGGGTGGTGCTAGTGTCCGGCCGCTCTGGGCGTCGAACTCCATGGCGTTGTCAGCGGAGTTGGGCATGGTGGGGGCTTGGGCTTTGCGAGCCGGGATCCCCGGCGGAAAGTCGGTGGCTATGCCTAACGGGGCGAAGCCTAGCGATGGCTGCCGACGTGGTCGAGCTGCGGGTGGCGATTTTGTCCAAACAGTCACTCCGAGGTCCGCGTGGGTGGTATCAGCGTACAGCTCGTGACGTTAGGAAGCCCTTGGTGACTGTCTGGGGAACGTAGATGGTCCTGGTCATCCAAAAGCGGACTTAGAAGCAGGAGCCCATGCGAGGCGCGGCTGAGCCGCGTGGCCCCCTCTTCGTCTTTTCCAGGGAATGTGAAAAAAAGAAGGAAGACTGCGTTTAATTAAATCCTTGTTGTGCTGGTTTTGAGACGGGGTTTATCTGTCCTTTTAGCTCCTAGTCTCTGTTTTTTTTACTATAAGAGTATGTATGTTTTAACTCGCCCAAGTCTTCTATTGCCGATGTGTCATCAAGTGTCCCACAAGGCTCTGTTCTCGGTCCGCTTCTTTTCTTGCTCTACATCAACGATTTACCACGTAACATCGCCACTAAAATATATCTTTACGCTGACGACTGCGTCCTATATCACACGATTAACTCCCCTAAAGACCATGTCTTCCTAGACAGTTCATTTGCAAGCTTTCTGCACCTGGTGTAACACTTGGCAAATGACCATAAACTTTCGCAAAACCGTCTTAATGTTTTTTTGAAGCGTACGCTCCCTTCCATGTTCACATATTCATTCAATTGCTTCACACTGGAAAGAGTTTCTGAATGAATTGATGAAAGTACCTTGGTCTTCTTTTTTCGCAAGACATGTCTTGGTCAAAGCACATTGATTCCACCTGTAACAAAGCACTTAGGAACTTGGCTATCGTCAACGTACCCTACGTGTTGCCCCGCAAGAAACCAAACTTCTAACATATAAAACACTAATACGCACTATTCTCGAGTACGGTTGAATCATTTGGAGTCCCTGGAAACAATGTGATATTAATAAAATCGAATCAGCCCAAAAGAAAGCAGTACGTATTATTTTCCGTCGCTTCGACAGAGATTTTTCCCCATCCTCTAACCTTTCTGCTCTAAGCTTAAGTCCTCTTTCCAGTAGACGTCACACTTTGAGTCTTAAAGTCTTATACGGTCTGGTTAACTCACCACGCCTCACCTCATTAGATACATACATTTGGTTTCACATAGCGTCATCAACAAGGAGCCACCATGACCTAAACATTTCACCGTTTTATGCACTGTACTGACATGTTTAAATACGGTTTCTTCCTAGATTAATTGAACATTTTAATCTGCTACCCGGTAACACCAGCTCATTACCTCCAGACGAGTTTCTGTGTGCGGTTGACAGTGGTAGATATTATTTTACGATGTTTTGTGTTTATTTTTTATCCAATATTGAATTGTGATTCCCTCACTCCAGCAATAGCCCCGACGGGGCTGCAGAACGTAAAATGAATAAATAAAAATAAAGCCTTCTTACGTGTTCGCCGGCGTCCCATAACGCGAAACAGATCTCTTCGTCTTCGTCCAGATGGAGCGACTGTAGCGAGATGGTCTGCATTTTCGGGCACTTTTCGCAACGGCTCAGGAAGCAATCGTTCTGTGGAGCGCTGCAGGGGTAGATGCGCTTGAGGTTGTCTTCAGTGAATGTCTTCTTAGAGGCATTTGTTATTGTCATTAAAAGCAACTGAAAATTGACGCAATATTGGCATGTGCATACCTCGTGCCCGGGACTCTTTTTACCCATTTTGGTCGTAGGAAATAAATTTAGAGATGCCTAGTTCTCGATGGGAATAGTCCTTCCTAAACAGCTGGTAAGCTTCCTTAAAAGAGCGGGTTTTAAACCTTTTTACGACTTTGGTCTTGTTGTCCTTGATCATGGCTTTGACGACGTCCTTTTTGTTGTGGCTTTGAACAAAGCATGCGAGGTCTTCGCGTCTGTAGAACACAAGTGCAATCCTCACGTCTTCGGCATTAGCCTCGGGGGGATCGGTGGCCAAGTGGTCTAACGGACACCAGCTCGGAGCACGTGGAGCGAAAGCTCGCGCTGCAGAACCCAGGATCCTGGGTTCAATCCCCGCCCCTGCCCGTTTCTATCTGGATGAGCATCGTACCGTCGTGCGTTCGTGTATCACTACTGGGTGGTGCACGTTAAAGACCCCAGGTTAGCGGTTGTACCGCACTGGCCAAGCTCATCTACAGCTGAGACACCAGACTCCCACTGAAACAGACTAACTTCTGGCTGTATAAACATACACACAACAATTTGCTTTTGCATTAGCCTCTTTCCCAATGTAGGGATCAGGGGTTGCCGATACACCACCTTTACGCTTCAGTTTTCTCGTTTATGCAATCATGTAGGCAGTAACGTTGACATTTGGGCTAGTTGGTAGTCTAGCATATTGAGGTATTTAGCGCACAAGGTAGAGAGAAGAAGGACAGGACAGAAAGAGCACTACTATTGAGGTATTTAGCGCACAAGGTAGAGACAAGAAGGACAGGACAAAAAAGAGCTTTCGCTTCACCTGGGGGACACCCATGTTTGTTTGTCGTACAGCCCACGATCCAAGAAAGTCATTCTAGACTACGGCTCGGCGCACTAAAAAATCATCAAGAGGGGCATAGCTCTAACGTGTCTGGGCTCGGCACTAAGGAAGTCTTGTCTTCATACTATGTCAGCCAGCTTCACAATGCAAGTAGAGAGGCTAAGAAAAGCCGGCTATTCGTCAGCCCTACTGGCTGATGTGGCAAACGCTCTGGTGAAGAAGGCAAAACGCTTCCAGTCCAACAAGACCAGTTTCAAGAAAACAAGGCCAGTAGTAATACCGTACCTGTACAGGATGTCCCATAAGTTAAAAAACGTCGCAAGCCGCTATGGGGTCCGAGTAGTTTTTCAGCACCATAAAAAATGAGCCAAATTTGCCCTAGAGTGAATGCGCATGCTGAGGGTACCACAAAACCCACGCGCACCAAGAAGCATGCAAACAAATTCATTCCATGCGCTTCAGGCGTCGTATATAAGATACCTCTTTCGTGTGGCAAGAGCTACATAGGCCAAACGGGCAGATGCCTCAATGACCGACTCCGGGAGCATGATTACTCCTTGAAGGCTACAGTGGGCGGAAATCTTCCTCTCCATTGCAGGGAATGCACGTGCAGACCATTATTCGGTGAGACCAACATTTTAGGGAGAACAAAGACAAATTGACCCGCGAGGTATTGGAGGCCTTCTACATCCTTCGTGAGGACATGAACTGTATTAGCGTTGAATCCGTAACGTTATCAAACAAGGAAAGGGAATTCCTTGAACAAACAATGAAGGGCCCACACGAGCCTGGATGAACTAGCCGCTATCATTTTGGGGCTGTGGTAGATGCACGAGTCCGCGGCGGATTAATTGGTTTTTTTTTCTTTCTCTTCCTTTCTTGTCAGTAAACGTAGTTGTGAGTAGCGCTATTTTTTGTCCTGTCCTTCTTTTCTCTACCTTGTGCGCTAAATACCTCAATAAATCATGTAGGCAGTCGCTTCGGGCAGCAGACGCAATATTTCTTTATTTGAGATGCTTGGTGGCAGAAGCGTGTACAATCGCTTTCGTTCCTGGGCGGAACTGCATGCCTTCAGCGCTTCGCGGAACGCATCAAACCACTCCGCGCAGTGCTCACAACTGTCGTCACCGGTTTTCATGCCATAAGTGCTTGACAGCTTTCTTCTAATCGAATAACTCACTTGAGCTTGTTTTTTCGCCAAATACGCTTCGCGCCTCTTTCTTTTTTTATTTTTTTTATTTTTTTTCACGTTGTTTCAATGGAGTAACCGAATGACTAGAAGCACACAAGTCTCGACTCATTTCAGCCAGAATTTCCTCAGAGTCCCGGAAAGAAGAGTTCGATGTACTCACGTTGTGTGGAGAAGCAATCTCATTCTGGATGTATTTGTTGCAGTGTTGGCATAAAAGGTCAAATTCATTCACTGTCCGTGGAGTTAGTAGCTTTTCCAGTCGCACTTTGTTGAGACTCCCTACCGGTAGGAGGTGCTTATCGCTATACACTTTCTTCTTGTGTCTCCGTAGATAGTCCACACAGAACAATCGTACGGTGCTGAATCGTTGGGCCATGACTGTTCGATCTGACACTAAACTTTTACTCGCTTCGTAAATAGCAAAACTTGAAACGTCCTCGCAAACGCATATTTGAGAGGTTTTGAATTCCTCTCCCGGCTCCAAATTTCCGGTCAGAGTTCTGAAAAAAAAAAGACCTTGTGGTTATCAACTTCTGTCTTCCCTTGTAGATATAATCGGTGCGTCGCGTACGGTTAAGCTGTTTTTTTTTTTTAGTTCCACTTATTGAGCTCCAAAGACACAAGAGTCTCCTGTAAGCATAACGTTAGTCAGCCGTCTTTTGTTTTGAATCACCCTGTGAAAGCTTTCCTTTATTCTAATGTTTTATGGGTTTTCGGTGTTGGAGAAGGGGGTTACGGCAGTAAAATGGGAGAGGGCGAACTAGGGGTTCTGCCTCGGTCACATAGGGTTGTGAAACTTATCTGTTTAGGTCCTTGGGAGAGGTGCCCGTTCCCGTTGCTGTCCCTAACCTTGGAGGGATTTACCGCCGAATTCACAAACCTCACTCCAATTGAGGGGTTCCCTCCACTTGCTCGAGGAAGGCGCGAGGGCCGGCACTGGCCAATCGCGATAACGGATCCGCCGTTGCGATTGGCTAGTGCCGGCCCTCGCGCCTTCCTCGAGGAAGTGGAGGGGCCCCTTGATTGGAGTGATGTTTGTGAATTCGGCGGATTAGTTTGTCTGGCCAGGTTCGGTCAAGTCTTTGTGGTCGCATGTCTTTCTCTTCCTTATTTTTTTTTTCCTGTGTGGGCATGCATTTATTGTCGTTATTTTTGTTTTTTCCTCTTCTCAGGGTGTAGATTGAAATGTTTCCTAACCAACTGACCTGCATACTTTCCTTTCTTACAACTACTTCCGCCTTATTTTCCCGTAACTGACTGTTCTCGTATTTAGCTTTGGGTTACAAGGTAATGTGATGTGCTTACGATTCGTAAGTGTCGTCAGCAGTGACGTTTGCAGACGTTTTTTGTTCGTGACTAGAGGGTGGGAAAGAAGGAGGGAGGGGGGGGGGGTATGGTCAGGTATGGTCACAAAACTATAAATAAATGCTCGGAACAGCAGGACTTTCCACACTCTACGATAGAGTCCCGCTTTCCAGCTTTGGACGCTTCCATGAAGGCGACGTTTTATGGCAAAGCCGCTATAACGAAGACGTCGGCTAGCTCTCAGTGAAGGTTTGCCGTAGCTTTTCCCGTTTGGAGGTCATTTGTTACTCAATGTTCTGCCATCACAAGTTATTTCAAGTCAATGCAAAGGGTCGTGGGAGTTAAAAAAATGTTTTTTTTAAATATCGACGCCCAATCTTGACACTTTTCCAGAAATCAGCCGCATTTCCGCCTTAATAACAAGGAGACAATTAAGGATAGGTATATTATTTTTATATATTCGTAAAATAATTTAAAGACGCACATTTTGATATGGCTTGCTATGTATTATAAAAAGAGTCTATTTGCAAAAAAAATTGTGACTATGTCTCTAAAGCGCGTTTTATGCCATGTTTGATTTTTGTTTGTTTGCATAGAAATGTTTTATCGATATTTTTATTTTTTTTTGTGTATGTGTTTTACAGTGATGTCTCGTTAAAATAGACCCCTCCGTTCCCCCCAAAAATTGTCCATAATATGAATTGTCCATATTAACGAGACAAAAATTCATGCATTTTTCCAGTTTGTCCCCGAAAATGGTGTCCGTATAGCGGGGTATCCACATTAACGGGGTCCATATTAACGAGACATAACTGTATATCTTTTGTGAAATGTATTAAAAACGTTATGGTGACGTGAAAGCTTGGATGAGAAAGTGACAGCTGTGCAATGTAGCATCGTGAAATCTCAATTTTCACGCCTCGAGCTTCTCTATATTATATCTCAGCGAAAACAATTGTTACGGCGCTAATATATAGCTGAATGTTCCTTGCAAGAACATGGCTTTCATATATATTTTTAACAAAAAATATCAAAATTATGACCCGGACCATCATTGAATGAACATGACGTGGAATCATTCTACACTACCTTCGACCATCGCCGAGCAGGTCGAGTTCTAAAATCAGATATAAAAAATAAAAGGTCGATTGCGACGTTTTTTTTTTTTCATAAATGCCCTGATCCTTGAGACCGAAATCATAAAAAACAATGAACTTAAAGGGCCCCTGAAAAGAAAGAAAAACGTTCTTTTTAACAGGCTGGTTGGGTCACGCGTGTAAAAAAAAAACAATTTTACGCGAAAAAAAAAGAAAGCCGTTTACAACTCCCTGTAACGCCGAATTAGAGCGCAGCTTTTGAGGAGGAGGAGGGAAGGGTACTGGGAGGTCACGTGACCTCGGGGGGGGGGGGGGGGGGGTCACGTGACCTGGGGGTCACGTGACCCCCGATGACGTTATCAGTGACGTCACTGATGACGTCATCAGTGATGATGACGATAACGATGACGTCACCAGTGACGTCACTGATGACGGCATCAGTGACAATGACGATGCGGATGCCGATAACGTCATCAGTGACGTCACTGATGACGTCATCAGTGATGATGACGACGACGATGCGGATGCCGATGACTTCATCAGTGACGTCACTGATGACGTCATCAGTGATGATGACGATGACGATGCGGATGCCGATGACGCCATCAGTGACGTCACTGATGACGTCATCAGTGATGATGACGATGACGATTTTGATGCCGATGACGTCATCAGTGACGTCACGCGTCCCATAATGCACCGCGCGGTTACGCCGACGGCGACGCCGCTCAAGCCGGAAACGGGCGCCTAAGAGCTGCGCTCTAAAATTAGACCAATATTGACTACGCGATTTAGTCGGCAGTCACCTCCTTTAGACTAGTTTTCTCTCTCGGCATTTCGGGTGCGTGGAGGAGAGGTGGATCGGCTTCGTCCTCACGTCCAAGATGGTAATTTCGGAATGACCCGTGACGTCATGGACTTGCGCAAAATTTGAAATAAATCTCTCGCCGTCAATATTGCACTAATTTTTTTTTTCGCGTAAAATGTTTTTTTTTTGACACGCGTGTTCCAATCAGACTGCTGAAAAAAAAAACTTTTTTTAAACCCCTAAACTCAAAACAAGTGCCAGATACAAAAACTATTTAATTAAGTTAGCAACATTTACAAAGACCTGTATGTGCCCAATTTTAATCCTGCCAGTAAATAAAAAGTAATTGCCAACGAAAAAGTTTTGTGTGTACAGAAGTGCACATATTTCACACTGTACTTGTTGTTGCAGGGGCGGATCCAGGACTCCATTTTTTGGGAGGGGGGGGGGGAAATTTTTAAGGATATTATTCTCCCATTCTTTCATGTCACCGGGGGGTCCACTCATGTCAAATTGCCTTCTGTAAAGGGGGGAGGGGGGAGGGATCTACCTTGTTCGGGGGGGGGGGGGGGGGAGGGGCGGCCGCCCCCGTCGCTCCCCCTTGGATCCGCCCCTGTGTTGTTGTCACCATTTAATACCTCACAACTTGCCATGCTCATTCAAGGATATTTATTTCGTTTGTTCTTGCCTTTATTAAGCTGAATTTCATGTGAAATGTTCTTGATATTGCACATTTTCTTGCATTATCCTTCTTCCCTTTTTACTCGCTACATGGTTCGCAAATTATTGTCTCTTGCAAAGTTTCAGAGTAATTTCAAGCAGTAACCACTTTTTGAAGATGCACTCATTCAAATATGTCTTATTGCGTATAGAAATATTAGAAGCAGGAGCAATTGTATCTGCTACAGTATTGTTTGTAGTGTATTGTACAAAAAACTACTGCAATACTTATAGAATATTTTAAAGTATAAGAAGTATTCGTTGGTGAGGGTAGAAAGTGAAGACCTCATCCTGAAGTTTCTACGTGAACAAGGAACCGATATATTTCTCGGTGGCAGAAAAAACACAATAAAATTACCTTTCTTGCGGGAATTATTATCATGCAAGTTTCCATACTAAAATCTGCCATTTGATTACAATTAAAGATATTCACAAAACGTATACAGCTATTATATTGCGTTTGATTTTAGAATTATTAAGTAACTGCGTCGTGAATTTCTTCCTTTTCACAGGAATGCACGGATGAGGTGAAAACAACACTCATTGAATGGAAAGCGAAATTGAAGGTACGACTACTAAACACTAAGGAAGTTAAGTGCCCACCTCGAAGTGAAAGCAGAAGCTTCCAAGATTGATTGACGGAGTGTATGACTAAATAAAAAATTAAAATGAATAATTCCGCGTCTTTGAGTGTATCATTATTAATACTTTCACTTCAGTTTAAGTTCTACTTCTGCCAGAATCAGAAACCTCGAAAAAGCATTCGACCGTGTACCGCATGACGTTCTTTTATCTGTTTCAGACGATGTAAAGGTCGGTTCAATTTGCGAAGGTGTGCGGATGGCGTACAGTGGTTCTGTGTATCAAAGTAGAGCATTCCGTACGCCAAGGGTGTCCTCTTTTACCCCTTTTTTTGCATTCATATAGAATCGTTTTGTCTGAGCATAATTAGAAACAATAGTATCAGCGGGTTTAATTTTTTTTTTTTTCATCGAAAGTGCGTACTTTAGCTTACGCGGATGATATCGCCGCGTTTTGCACGAATCAAGAAAGCACAGTTGAAGTTGTGAACATAGTCAAACGTTTTTGTGCTGTTAGTGGAAGCGCTGTAAATTGGGATAAATGTCCGGGTTTTTGGCATGGTCCCTGTTGTTCCACTCTTAGTGTGTTTCAAAATATAAGGTGGTTAACCACTCCCGTAAAATATTTGGGCGTGCCTCTCGAGAACTACCGTGACAGTGAGCTCCATTGTCGCAGGCAGGCATTAGAACTCCGCGAGAAAGCGGAAAACTGGAGAGGTTGGGAATTGTCTATATTTGCCCTTGCCACAGTTTGCAATTTGTTTCTTGCTAGCAAACTGTGGTACATGCTACAAGTGTCGCATTGCTCGCGAGTTAATGTTCAAAAACTGCATCGTGTTTTTGCTATTTCTGCTTGGAGCCGGTCATAGGAACGAACGAGTCGTATGAACCTTTTCCGGCGCGTCCGCGATGGCGGACTAGGATTGTCACATTTATTTTTGCGGCAAGTTGTGGATCGTTTTATTTATCTTCGGGATGTCAGTGACCCGTTTCTACGAACCACCTGCCAGGTGAGACTGTGCAGACCTCTGCCTGAGTTTATTGTTTCTTCGGAATGTGTGCCAAGCGGCATCCACGGATACCTCAAGGAAGTCGTCGCGTCATGTAAGTGTTTGGCAGCCAGGTTTTTTTTTTTAATATTTGAGCGAAATGTACAGCAAAGAGTTGCATAGGGACCTTTGTGACGTTGTCTTTGCCGTACCTTTGTACAGATCCTAGTATTGCGCAGGCCCAGGAAAGGAGAAGATATATAGAAGCGTGTGAAGAGAATGTTCGTTCCGCCTGGTGTTAAGTCTTTTTTTTTCAGATTACACTCCGGCACCTTAACTGTAAAGACATGGATGAAGAAAAAGGAACTGTTCGTCCCGTGGGGCGACCACTGTTTTTTGTGTCGAAAACCAGAAACAATTGAGCATGTATTCCTGGAGTGCTGGGAACGCACCTTGAATAAAGATTTCCCGTTAAACATGCATAAAATTAGATACCTTCCCGTTGAAAATAAGGACGGCGTGTCATTTGATTTGATTATGTTATTGAGCCTGCATAGTATTTGGAGGTCTCAGATGGCTACGCGTCCTGCCGAAATTGTACGCGCGCGAAGCTCGGGAATATTTCGGCGAGAGTATTGCCTGGATTGATGAAGTACACAAGGCACCGAGCTACGTGCCTGAGTTAATTCAACTTGTGGAAACTGTTATGAAATTGAAACGACTTTAACTTGTACTACTACCCCAAAGACCAGCTGGTAGCTTTTAACACTGCTATTTCTGCTACTTTTTGACCTCAGACTTGTATATATTAACCTGTAAAAAAACGGTAAAAAGAAATAAGCGTGTCTGGTCGAATGGTTACCGTGCTTGGCTTTCGCGCGGAGGTCCCAGGTTCTCCTCCTAGGAGCGGACGCTTCCTTTATTAATTCTTTTAATTTAGCGTTCTCGTAAGTTCGAAAACCTTATCGTCTGATCGAGTTACAAATGTTCTACGCGCCGAATGTTCTACGCCGAATGTCCCAGAAGTCCACGTGTGTACATAAGGGGCTCTGCGTGGCGATCGGAGTCAGTCTCGCCCCAGCGCTCGATCTCGCTGTTTCGCCGACATCGACGCCTGTGTCGCTAACCTTCTTCTATTTTGTTTTGGGCACACGTTCGCCCCAGTAAACGTTTAGTTTCTCCAGTTATTCGCCGCCTCATCATTTGTCATTCGTGACAATATTGTATAAACACTAAAGCTTGAACAGGTTCTAAAGGTTAGGATTTTCCACATTTCCGCTAAAAAAGGAGCCTAAGGATGAAGCAAATTTCATAGAGTCTATCAGACACGAGGAGAAGCCTTGGACGTGACTAGACCCCAGAAGTTTTGTCACTCTCCTCGAAAATGTTCCTACCATAAAGTTCCGAGAGAACGCCCGCCCCCGAGAGATCGCCCATCCCGCTTTTACGGCTGAATATCTGTAACATAAAAATTCCGAAACACCGGGCACCCCCCCCCCCCCCCCCCCCCCGATTCCCGTCGGACGTCACGCGACGTCCGACCAAAATCGCATCAACTGCGCAATTTGCTGTACCGGCATGCCTGACAAGCGAGTTCATAGCGGGTTCACGCGTTTTTGTCCGCGATCTGCGCGCGCGTGCAGATCGCGGCTCTTGTAACACCCCAGACGATATCAGCTCCCGTAACACGTGTTATAGGAGCCGATATCACGGTGCAACATACACGGGGGAACAGCTCGCGTACGCAAGCTGTTCTCGCGTGTATGTTGCACCGTGAAATGCGAATCTGTTGCTTCCGCAATCTGCTGTATCCGTTCCCCTGACATAAGGTTTGAAGGAACTGCTGGTCGTTGGCGGTGTTTAAATCGACAGCGAACTTAATATACAACATTTTCAGGCAAATGAAGGACATCGAAGCCAGGCGAAACGGTTGGAGCCGGCCTGCCCCGCTGCTCGTGAAAAACGTCGGTCGATTCGCTCGTGCCCTGTCTTTTTTCCCCCTGGCTTCTTCATCGTCTTCAAGACCGATGTGGAAGATTTTACACACTACCCCTAAAATGAACTCCGTTCATTTTAATCTCCGGAAGTAGAAACTTCGAAGGGGTACAGCAGCTGAACTGGCCGTGTAATTGTTACTCCAGCGGATAACCTGACCCTACAGGAGCATATTTTTCCGTCTCTTCCGGTAAAGATCTCTTCTATTAGTTCCATCTTCCACCGCTGTCTGGGTTGGAAGTTGTCTTTAAGTAGAACTAAATCTCCGGCTTTGATGTTATGGGATTTTAAGGTGGTCGCTTTGTACATACTCTTCAGTTCCATTAAGTATTCATTAGACCATCTCTTCCAAAATCTTTCGAGGACCGCTTCACGTTGCTTCCACATGTGAAGCAGCCACGTCGGTGCCCTCGAGCAAAGACAAAGAAATTAGCCACTTGCCCGTAAGGAAATTGGCAGGTGACAATGCCTCTCGTTCTCCGACTGTCATTGTACACATAGGTGAGGGGTCGAGAATTATGAGAGCCTCTACTTCTGTCAGGACTGTTATTAGCGGCGAGATGTTTCGGTGGCGCCCTCCTATGGTTCCCTCTCGTGACGTCATTACCTTGCGAACAACATGTTCGATGGTTTTTGTAATGAGCATGGTGGAAGCTTGAAATTATTGCGCTCTGAAACCAACACTGCCAACACCGTCCAAATTGAAGTTCTTAAATTCTCCTTATTTCCGTCAATGAGAAATTCTTTCCTGACGTCATAGTCAGCATTCGGCCAATCATGGAAGGCCGACCACAGCGACGCTTTCGATCACGCACGTCGCCAATAGTGTTCGTCGGCCGACAGGCTCCTACAGCCAAGGTCTTTCGTCAATGAAAACTTGACCGAGCGGACGAGTCGTTTATAAAACCCTACCCACCATGGAGCCCGTTCTACGATAAACTTCCAGTGAATCTTGAAGAAAGTAACCTGATTTGGAACTTCGTCACCTCTGATGATCTTCCAAAGAGCTTGTAGTTCTTTCTTGCTTCTTTTGAATGTTAGTGCATTGTCGGTGCAAATCACTTGCGGAATGCCTCTCCTCGATATAAATCGCCGGAAAGCGTGTAGGAAAGAGTCTGTTGTCATGTCTTCTACAAGCTCCAGGTGCACGGCTCTCGTTACTGCACAAGTGAACAAAGTTATATACATTTTCTGATCTGGTTTACCCTTAACAACAAGAGGGCCGGAAAAAGTCGATTCCAGTCACTTGAAAGGATTCCGATCTTTTTACGCGATCGTGCGGTAACGGTGCAGTAACTTCACTAGCTGGTCTTAAATTGTAGCGTTGACAGACGACACATTCCTTGATTACCTTTCGTACCAGTTGTCGACCAGGAACAATCCAGTAACGTTCCTTCAGTTGAACACGCGTGTCGTGTACGCCAGCGTGAAGAAGTCTTTGGTGTTCTTGACGTACAAGAAGCAGGGAATATCGGTGATCCTTTGGTAGGACAACTGGGTGTCGCTCGCCGTAAGATAAACTTCCTGTGTCGCTGTGTTGCAGTCGACTAGTGGCCCGCAGCACGCCCTCCTGATCGATAAACAATGGCATGTCCTTCAGTTTGGACTCTGCTGGTATCTGTTGGGCACGTTGAGTGCGTGTAATTTCTTGCTGAAAGGATTCGAATTGTACTTTTTTAATCTAATCATGTTCACCTTTGTAAAGCTCGTCCGTAGTCAGGGGTCCCCTCTGATCACTCTTGTCTCAACTTACTAGTGAATCTCAGGACCCAGGCTGTCGTTCGGTGTAGTCGCTGAATTGAGCTGTATCTTGTTTCGTCCAGCATTGCTGGCTCGATCGGCTCCATAGTTTGTAAGACGCTCACATGAATTTTCTCTTCCAAATCGCAAGAATGGAACTCTTCTTTTGACACATGTTGCACGGGCCACGCTGTCCGATCCATCGTAGTTCATGAGGGTCCTTCCCACCATAGCCGACTTGCAACAACTTGCTTGGCTGATATTAGCCGCGAGATGTTCTGGTGGCGCCCTCCTATGGCGTCCTCTCCTGACGTCATTACCTCGCGAACAACAAGTTCGATGGGGTTGTAATTACATAGTGGAAGCTCGAAATCATTCCGCTCTCAAATCAACACTGCCTACGCCGTCAACATTAAAGTTCTTACATTCCTCTTTTTTCCGTCGTTGGGAAATCCTTTGCTGACGTCATAGTCAACATTCAGGCCAATTGTGGCAGGCCGACCAGAGCGACGCTTTTGATCGCGCACGTCGCCAATACCGCTCGTAATGAGATCGGCTAGGTTACCTTTGCCAGCTAGGACAGTGTTTCCAGTTCACGTTCGATGTAGCTTGAATCTCTCGCACTCTGCTTTGGATAAACTGTTTCCATAGGTTTGCGTCTCCAATGATCCAGTACAACGCAATCATAGAATCCGTCCAGAAATGTCTCTCTCATTGTCTCTTTAAAATGAGTCTTGATATGACGGTAGATCCTTGCAGCCACCAGACAAGCTAAAAGCTCAAGTCTTGCCAAAATCACAGTTTTGAGTGGGGCTACGCGTGATTTACAAAGCATGAATGTTGAATGGGTTCCACCTTATGTAGTCGCTGTGCAGAGATATGCTACTGCTCCATACGCCGTGGTACTTGCATCGGCAAAAACGTGAAGTATCGTTCGCTCTACGCTTCCTGACATTTGGTTTCCGTAGAATCGTGGTACAGATACTTCGCCAACAAAGTTCGTCACTCCATCTACTACATTCCTCTAGGACAGTGGTTCTCAAATGAGGGTCCGCGGATGTTTTGAGGTCCGCGAAGGCATTCTAGGGGTCCGTGAAGCCCTGCCTCATAAGTCAACCCCGACAATAAAAGTTGCATTTTCCTAGATTGAGAAGAAACGTTCCAATTATCGGGTGCGTTTCATCGTGTATATGTCAATAAGAGAAGTTTACTTCACACTATCCCTTAGTTATATTCATTTATTAAATCACTATCATAATTAACCTATACTTCATCTTCCCAACACCACGAGCGGGGTCCTCCATCATCTCCGCCGATCCACAAGGGGTCCGCGAAACATCAATGGCTGAGAACCACTGCTCTAGAAGATCATGAGGTAACGGGCTGTCCCAGTCAAGATTAATGCGCTAGAGTCGTTCGAAACAGATTTTCGCCCGTACAGTGAACGGCGCCAGCATTCCAAGAGGATCATACATCCTTGCTGTTGTCTGCAGTATGGCCCGTTTGGTGTCTGTTCGTTTCTGTGAGCATGTGATCACGCTATCTGGTGTAAATGACAGCACGTCTGAGCTCGGGTTCCACGTGAGTCCTAGCACCATAAGGATACCTTGATGGTCTCTGAGTTGTACTCGTTCAGCTTCGTCCTCGTTCATTTCCTCCAGGACTCTTGACGAGTTAGATGACCATTTGTGCAGTTTCATAGAAGCAAGTCTAAAAATGTCACTAGTTTCAGAGTAGATACGTAGAGCTTGCTCCTCATTGTCTGCACCTGTTAGAATGTCATCAACTTAAATAGACTTCAAGAGTTCTCTGGCCGTCTCAGGGTACTGGGGGATCATGAGTTTCAGATGATGTTGCAGTGTCGCTGCAAGGAGAAATGACTTGAGGTTGTCCCAAACGGGACTCTTGTCATTCTCCAGATTTCGATTTTTGGGAAAGGATGGTCTTCCACTGGTGTGGTTTCAAACCATAAGAAACGAAAGGCATCTAGATCCTTTTCGTTAATAACGATTTGTAGGAAAGACTTTTCGATGTCTGCAACGAGTGCAATTTTATGTCTCCTGAAGTTCAGAAGCAGACCCACTAGGCCAGCGTTTAGGTTTGATCCGCCCTCCAAATTATCAATTAATGACTTTGATTGGTGGCTGTGACGAAGCATCGAAGACTACACTGTAGTTTCGTTGTTCTACTTTCCTTGATTACCGGCTGGTGCGGCATGTAGTAGACAACCCCACTGCTTTCTTCGATGTTAACCTTTTCAGACATATTTTCGTTGCCATACTTCCTTATGGCAGAGTCGTACGCGTGTAGCATGTCTTCATTGCGCTGGAGCCTTTTAGTAAGCTGTACCAGTCGCTTTCGGCAACGTCCTTGTTGCTATGTTGGAGGACCGAAGGCTTCCAAGGCAAGGATACTTGGTGACGTTCTCCGTCGTTCGTTACATTTTCTTCGTAATAATTCAGTACGGAGTCGGCCGTCTCGTCGTTCTCGCTTTTTGTCACTCCCATAGACTCCAAATCCCAGAACTTCTGCAGTGTATTATCAATAGCCTTGGTTATCAGTGAAGCATTAAGTACTACAGTTTGCGAGCACTGCACCAAGATAGCACTTTGTGTCATGGGGCCATGCACAGTCCACCCAAGCGATGTCTCGATGGCTTTGAGATTGCCGCGGAGTCTCGTGACTCGTCCTGTGACGAAATTCCAATAGTGGTCTGAGCCGATTAGGATGCCGATAGGGTCGTAATTGTCGTCGTCAGTGATAACCGCGATCGCATAATTCATCTGACGTAGTTTTTTTTTATGATGTTGTCATCCGGTGGGGGTAGTCGCTGATCGCAAATTACGCCGGTTTCAAGAACCTCAATGTGGTAGTTACGTCCATTGTGTTAGCTTTGGAGAGTGATGAGGATCCTTCGGAAGTTCTTTTCTTGTTTTGTGTCCACCGAAAAACCCTATTGCAAGCCGTTCGCTTCCCAATACTTTGCAGCCCAGTCTTCGAGATAAGTCCTCAGTTATAAAGGATCTCTGGCTACCTCCGTCAAACAACACTGTAGACATCGTTTTGTTTTGGGTTCCAGAGGCCCACGCTTCGGCTGTTTGGAACAGCACTATCTTTTGGTCTGAAGAGTTCGCCGTTGAATTTAGCTGTAGTGGAGCTGTACCAGAGACGTTCCTTTGTCCTCCGTTCGTAAAATTAGGGTCGCACATCGTGGAAGCGTGTCTACCTCGACACTGCTTGCATGCGATTCTTCTTTGGCAGTTCTTCGACATGTGGTTCGCGAAGGTGCAGCGGAAGCACCTGCCGTGTTTCTGTAGTATCGTCTTCTTTTGTTCCAGTGAAACTGTCGAGGTGAACTCTTCTGTCTTGTGTTCTTTAGATTTGCAGATGAAACACAGTGTTCCAAGATGCGTCTGCTGAAGTAGTGCAGATGCTGATGATTTAAAACCGTTCTGCTTATCAGGAATTCGTTTACGTCCTGTCTGTGCACTCGTCTTTGACAGAGAGTGTTCCGATCTCGCGGGTGTATACGTTTGCTCTGCTTTTGAGCTCTACATTTAAAACATGGAGTAAAGATTTTAGAGCCGTTGGCTGATATGTAGTAACTCGTGCTCGCGCTTCTTCCCCATTCTGTTCCTGGGTATTGTTCCCTTCCTGTCGAATCGTCTTCCTGTTATAGTGCAGAATTATTTCTGAAGGAAGGATTCTCATTAGGAGGTGCATCAGCATCGAAGAGTACGATTTTTCACTCACTCCGAGCAACTTGAGTCCACGTACATGGGCCTGCACGTTATCGTAGAGACTTCGAAGTCCACGTACATCTTGTGCAGAACGTACCGGATGAAGGTCGAGTAGCATCTCTATATGTCCTTGTATGAGTCGTTTTTCGTTGCCGAATCGCCTAATAAGGATGTCCACTGCATCTTTGTAGCAGATGGACGTTGATGGGAGTCCGGCTATGGCTGTTGTTGAACTTGTCACTAGCTGTTAGTTCCCCGTTGTTGTGAACAGTTTCATAAAATTGCTCCCAGAACGGTTGCAATTTTTGTTGCTGGCAGTTAAACTTGAGAAGATCAAGCTTGGGAAGCTTTACCATCAAGGTATTCGCCGGTCCTCCGATTCTCGTACTGTTCACAGGGCTGATTGTTTCGGGCGGGGGTTGGTGGTGAAGACTTTGGATCGAGTGGTATAACTAGGCCAGGTATGTGACGGCGCGGTCGTTGTAGTCTAATGTACGGGTGTACTCTTGTTCCGCGTCGTCCCCTAGAAAAGGCTCGATCACAACGCCCGCTTTGTTCATTAGGGTATGCAGGTTACCCAATCGTTGTCTGAGGACTTTAATATCGCGCTTGATGATCGTTTCTCTTTGAAGAGCAGCATCGATGTCTGGAATCAACCTTGTGAACTGTGTCCGTAGTGCCTTCCGTTTCAATTTGAGACGATCCATGAGTAGTCATCAGCCGTGGCTTGGCTAGAACGTATCAGTAGTCGTTAGTTGCTGAAGAATCGGTTGTTTTGTCGTCCAGGTTCCTTCCGTTGCGTCCCGTTCCCGGGTTTTGGCACTAGTTGAAGGAACTCCTGGTCGTTGGCGGTGTTTAAATCGACAGCGGACTTTATATACAATATTTACAGACAAAAGAAGGCCATCGAAGCCAGGCAAAACGGCTGGAGCCGGCCTGCCTCGCTGCTCCCGCTGCTCGTGAAGATCGTCGGTCGATTCGCTCGTGCCCTGTCTTTTTCCCCCCTGGCTTCTTCATCGTCTTCGAGACCGATGTGGAAGTTTTTACAAGGTTTGTAGCGGATTCCCGCGTTTTTGTCCGCAATCTGCGCATGCGATCTCGATTCCACGCGACTTGGTCCTGCGTGTATATTGCATCGTGAAATACTATTCTCCTGCGTTCGGGAACTGCGGTATTTGTTCCCGTAACATACGAGTTTGTAGCAGATTTCAGCGTTTTTGTCCGCAATCTGCGCGCGCGATATCGGTCCCCGTGACAGGCAAGTTTGTAGAGGGTCCCCGCGTGTTTATTGCGCCATAGAACTTCAATCTGCTGCGTCCGCGATTTGCGGCATTCGTTCCCGTGAGATGCGAGTCCTCGGCGGGTTTCCGCGGGTCCTTCACACTGTTAAATGCGATTCTGTTGCTTCGGCAACCTCCTTTCCCAAGACACGGGAATTCGTAGAATTCCCGCGTGTCTATCGCATCGTGAAACGCGAATTTGCGGTGTCCGCAATTAGTGGTATCAGTTCCCGCGTCAGGTAATTTGTAGCCGGTGCCAGGGTTTTATCATTAAGTTTTGACAAAGTTTTGCTGTGACAACCCCATATTTTTTACCATTTATCTCTTCGTTTTGGGTGAACGTTCTTTCGGAACTTTGCGATCCGCGCATTCCTGGGGAGGGTAGTTTAAGACTTTGTTTTTGAAGATTTCATACTCGCTGTTTGCCTTTTGGATTAAACGGGAGAAGCCAGAGCTCAAGCTGGTCAGATAGGATTTGGAAGATAATGATCAGTTACCACTGGCAAGTTTGCTGTTCATAGTACTTGTAATCCACAGCGCACAAGAACAGTACCGTCATGAAAGAAAGAGATATTGCACCTTGTAACAAAGACTGAATAACCAATTGTGGTTGATGTGCTAAGGCGTAGAAGAAGACGAAATACGACTGAGTTGATAGTCAATGCTGATAGGGTGATTCATTTTTACTGGTGTACCTGTTCGAGTGAGAATGGTTCTCGTGCGCTCTAGATTACGAGTGTAGGAGCCAGTATGACCTACTCTATACCTACGACCACTCCATCTGGAAACACTCCAGCACGCACCTCCCAGAGGGCCGAGTTTCAGCGGCGCCTCGTGGCGGAGCCTGGAACTCGGTTTTTCTTTTTTTCGTCTTTTCCGCGCTGCACCAGGTTGTGCTGGCCTCTATGGTGTTGGGGGCGCTCGGGCGCAGCCAATAACATCTGGTGTTGACTGCGCAAACTAAAAAAAAGCTAACTAATTAATGAATTGGACTCCTTGAGTATCCTTTACATAGAGAAAAACATTTTACAGCGAGAACGCACTTGAAACCAGAAAGCGCGATCAGCTGCCACGCACCCACGGATAATAGAAGAACCCGACGAGGTAGGAGCATAGAGTTATTAACAATAAACGCCAGAGGTTCAGGTGGCGCTAGTGTGCTGTTGCGTTTTGAAGCAGACAGCAAGCAGTCTAAATTTGACTTACGGTAATACCTTCCTATGAGAATACGCAAATGTGTTTTCTCTTCGCGCTCGATTATAAGTGTAAATAATTGCTTAGTGTTGTGACGGAATAAAAAGCTTGGAACGTTTTATAATCGGATGCACAAAAATACGTGTCAGCTAGAGCGTTTTTCTTTAGAATTCATGGCGTCGGACACTGCGCTAAAATAGCCCAATACACACGTATACTACGCGCTGACGTTGCAGACTGCTATTATTGGGCACGTATTTACGCATATAGTCAACGCTACGAAACACGCAGAGTGAATCAGCTTGATAAAATACCAAAAAGATGCTAATATATGCCAAATCAAGCAATCAAAACAGTCGACAAGAATGAAGCATGGAGTTATGAAACGAAGAACACGTACTGGATTAGTAAAACAACTGTGCATGAATAATCATTTATAGCTTGTACTGATAGCTTGCATTGATTGATTGATAGCTTGTATTGTCATTTGATAGCTTGAATTGACATATCATGCTGTACAACATAGACCTGGGCCTCAATGTTTGCTAACTTAAACATCGCTCAGTAATTAAAGAAACATTAACTAAATAAATTACGCTTTTAAAGTGTGAATAAAGCTACATAGTACCCGTTTCAAGCAAAGAAACTTCGCTGGTTTATATTATTCCCTGGTGAAGAGAAAAATATCACGTACGTTTTCCCATAGGAATACACACGAAGACTGGAAAAGTAGACTGCTTGCTGTCTGCTTCAATTTGTAACCGGAAGTCTCGTAGACACTAGCGCCAGCTGAGCCTAGCGTTTATTGTAATAGCTCTATGGGTAGGAGGACCGAGTTTTTGTGCCACCTAGTGAGAACGCCGCTCACTAGGTGGCGCGCAGGAGCGCTGCGCACAAGACTATATCGGCAGCGGTTCGATCCGGCAATAGAATGAGTACAGTGTGGGGCCTGCGGTCAGGAAGACGAAACCATCACGCACCTAGTTCTGCACTGCACCGGCCTGACACCAGAATGGAATGAGGCGCGGCGCGTGCACAACCAGGTGCCTAGCCAAAACAACACAAGCTGGGCCAGACAGACTGCGGCAGTCGCACAAGCGGCATTCGGTCCACCAGCGGCAGCGGCCCCAGTGCTACCATTGCTACCACAAGCACTGGGCTTCCATCCATGGACAGATCACGGGAACACCATAGATAGGTGGACTGTCGACGTCACAAAGCGACGACTAGAAAATTGGTGAAAACGTAGAGAAAAGCGTGGAAAGTGAAAGCCACATGGCTTGGACACGACATACGTGACCACCCGTTTCAAAGGGGATATCCACAAGCATCATCATCATCATCATCAGCTGGGAGCAAGCTATTCCATAGGGAGAGCTCAGATGACGTGATCGTAAGTATAGAGTTGGTCATGGGACCCAGCTCCGAGGAATCCCATGTTGGCCCACACCAAAGGGCCAGGAGCCAAACAATTGGCACAGCACGCATCACCAATTGGAAAAATTTCCGTGAAGCAACTCCCACCGGTCCCATTGTAAGCCTCGAGGATTGGACTACCCAGCTCCTTGAGAAGGAACGGGAAAACACCAAGGAACTTTACCTTACGAAGAACAATCCCGCCATCGACGCCCATCTCCTCCACCTCTGGGACGCCCGCAACGGGCTACTCAGACGGTGGAGGAAAAACAAGACAAACCGCAAACTGAAGACCCGCATTGCAAAACTAACGGCAGAAGCGGAAGCATACGCCCTCCAACTTAGCCAGTTAAACTGGATGCAACTTTGTAACAAACTCCAAGGAACGCTGGGGACCCGCCGAACTTGGCACCTGCTACGCTCCCTGTTGCGGACCGGCGAGTCCAAGGCGGTCACGATCCACTAACTCCGCCGATTAATTCACAACCACCCGGGTACTGAAACCGATTTGTTAGAAGAACTCAAACAACCTTTGATGGCCCCAACTCAAGCCCAACCCAAGGGGGCGCCAGACTACACGGGTGACCCCAACCCTGAAATGGACGAGCCGTTCTCACTTGCTGAAATCGAGGTGGCGGTGTACACTCTCACCCGCAATACCACCCCGGGTTGAGACAAAATACCCAACAAGCTACTTCGAAATCTCGATCACGTTGCACTGGAAAATCTGCTAGACTATATCAACGACTGCTGGCTCGCGGGCTCCTTGCCTCCGCAGTGGAAACACGCGGACGTCACTCTCATTCCAAAACCCGGCAAACCCCTGAACCCCAAGAATCTCAGGTCCATCTCCCTCACTTCCTGCGTTGGCAAGCTGTTCGAACACACGGTCCACAACCGGCTGTCGCCTCACATTGAGGACAAAGGCTACTTCCCAGACACAATGTACGGCTTTCGCCCGCATCTGTCCGCCCAAGACATACTGCTTCAGCTCAAGGAGGAAGTGCTGGACAGCTTGGATAACCACTGCAAGCGGTCGATCTTGACGCTAGACATTAAGGGGGCATTCGATAACATTTCACACCAGGCCATCCTTCAAGGCGTCGCATCCATTAACTGTGGTGAGCGCACATACAAATACTTCGCCTCATTCCTCGCCAACCGCACGGCAACAGTGGGTATCGGACACCTCCGATCAGATACGTTCACAACCATACCAAAAGGCACGCCACAAGGGCCGGTAGTGTCCCCCCTACTGTTTAACATCGCCATGAAGGACTTGCCACCCCTACTACAAGCCATCCCGAACCTACATCACGCCATCTACGCAGACGATCTAACACTCTGGGTCTCCACCGGATCACCGGGGGACCAGCAAGATGCACTTCAAGCAGCCATCCAGGTGACCCAACAATACCTACAACCGAGGGGACTCGAGTGCGCCCCAGAAAAAGCTGCCCTTCTAACGCTGTGCAAGAGAGCATACAAGCAAAACACAGACCCCATACCAGATCCAGAGCTCACCATTGACAACCAACCCGTCCCCAAAGTCCCACACCTTCGCATCCTGGGCCTCAACATACCAAAAGATGGCTCAGGCGCCCAGACCATCCTCCTCCTGCAGCGCACACTCACCCAAATCATGCACCTCATCCGTAGAGTCTCCCATCGCCACTTTGGACTACAAGAAACGGACACTCTGCGCACCAATCAAGCTATCCTCATCAGCGGAGTCACGTGCGGGACACCGTACTTGGCCCTGAAATCCGCGGAGAAGGAGAAACTCATCGTTGCATACGCCAAGCCTACAAGGCCGCACTGGGACTACCCCCAAAGACGGCCACACGAAAACTCCTACAGCTTGGCGTTCATAGTACATGGGAGGAAATACAAGAAGCCCATCGAGTCTCACAATTCACCCGACTCAAACTCACACCGGCAGGCAGAGCTACGCTCAGCCGGCTCGGCTACACGCCTCCTGCAGATTGCGAGCAGAAGAAACGCATCCCTCTCGCCATCCGACATTCCATCAAAGTCGCACCTATCCCAAGAAACATGCACCCCATCTACAACAAGGCATGCCGAGAAGCACGGATACGAGCCGTCAAAATCCAATACGAACACATCCCGTACTCTTCTTTTACTCGCTACACGGATGCTTCCCCGTACCCCCAACAAACAGCCCATGCCGTGAGCGTCACCCACGCCCATTGCAAAGTACTGACGACAGCTACAATCCTCACTACGTCTATCGAGACAGCAGAAGAGCTCTCCATTGCTTTGGCGGCCACCACTGGCGGCGGGTGTATCACTGTACTGACCAACTCTCAAGCCGCTTGCCGCAACTTCCTACTAGGCCGCATATCACCAGCGGCCCTCAAAGTTCTAGAAAACGTGCGCCAGCTCCCGGAACTCCATATCGTCTGGACCCCCGGACACGAGTCCTTCGAGGGAAACGAAGCGGCTCACGCCGCTGCCCGCGCTCATACACACCGGGCCGTTTCTCGAGAGGGCAACGGCACGCAACCTCCATGCACTTTCAAACCCACTCCTCTTCAGAAATACGCGGACATCCTCGCTCATTACCGCCACGAACGACGACAGTTCCCGACGCCGCACCCCCACCTATCCAGAGCCGAAGCCACCGCTTTTCGCCGGCTACAAACTAACTCGTATTCCCACGGCACTCTACTGCACGCTATGTACCTCACCGCCTATCCTGCTACCTGCAACTTCTGCTCCCAGCCTGGCACCCTGTACCACATGGTCTGGGAGTGTCAGCAAACCCCATCCCTTGCCCCCAACCCTCACGCAACCTACGAGCAGTGGGTGGGCCAGCTGACCTGTTCCGACCTCTCAGCCCAGCGTAGCCTGGTAGAGAGGGCCCGGGCAGCCAGCGCGGACCAGGGCTTCTCGGACTAGAGGAGGCCCCCCACCGGGCGGGCGCCCAACCATCAGCGCCTGAAGCTCCATTTATTAAAAGTGTATTCCTCCTCCTCTTTTTTTTCTAAGCTTGCTGCGTGAGCTCTGTGGTGTGTGAGAAAATAAAAAAATGAAAGCCGTTTACAACTCCCTGTAACGCCGAATTGGAGCGCAGCTCTTGAGGAGGAGGAGGAGGGAAGGGTACTCAGGGGAGGGTATACCCCTCCTGATCCTCCTCCTTCTCCTCCTCCCCTCATCCTTCAATCTCTTCCAGGGGGGGGGTCACGTGACCTCGGGGGGGGGGGGGGGGTCACGTGGCCTCGGGGGGGGGGGGGTTCACGTGACCTGGGGGGGAGTCACGTGCAACGCAGGTTGCATTCAATGCAAGTTGCATGCAACCTGAGGCAACTCAGGTTGCAATCAATGCAAGTTGCATGCAACCTGAGGCAACTCAGGTCGCATGCAGCCTGAGTTGCATGCAACGCGCGGTTACGCCGACGGCGACGGCGACGGCGACGGCGACGCCGACGCCGCTCAAGCCGGAAACGGGCGCCTAAGAGCTGCAAACAAACAGTTCGAGCCAGAATACCGTTGAGCTTGGACGTCTTTCACACAAACTGGTGACCCGGAATCCGAACGCCTCCCGCCGCCTCCTACGACGACCACAACCGGCATGCAGAACCTGGCGCAAGGCAGTGCTACTACCGGCTACGGCGCGCCTCTTCGTGACCCCGACGTTGCCCTCACGGCCATCTAACTCCGGCTTCCACCCTTTTGGCTGAAACATTCGCGAGTCAGGACAACGTAAGTCGAGGCTCAGTTTCACCTTCACTGTATAACATCCCAGCTATCTCGGTTCTACCATGTCGTCGCCTCCATCCCTCTGGCCGTCGCCGACGACCTAGACGACATTCTGTGCCGGCCTCCCCCTGACGATCCCTACGACCAGCTGAAAGGCATTCTCCTCGAGCGGGCGACGGCTTTGGAGCACACGAGGATCCATCAGCTGTTCACAGACCAGGAGATTGGAGACCGCCGCCCATCTCAACTTCGTTACCACATGCGGTGGTTGCTCGGTCCCTAAGCCTCCGGCTCCCAGGACCCTATTCTGCGAGAGCTCTTTCTGCAGAAAGTTCCACAAGGAATACGGAGGGTTTCGGCAGCTGCGAACGATATGCCGCTAGACCGTCTGGCGATGCTCGCGGACCGCACGCTGAGTACGCTTCAACGTCCATTTCGACTATCACACCGCACAAACCGCCCTCCTGGGAAACAGCCCTTACAAGGCTCGAGGCGCTCACTGGAACAGCTATCCTGCGCTGTTGATGCTGTGAGGCCGTCGCATGCGACAGCTTCCCGACGAAAGAGGTGAGATATGTCTCAGATCCGTTCATCCTCGCGACGCAAATCACGGTCAGCCGACAGATCACTGTGCTGGTACCACAGGCGGTATGCAAAGCGTGCCACGTACGCGCTGCCAACAACCACGTTCCTGGTCGGGAAACTCGACGGCCCGTCACTAATGCTGCATTCACTCTGTCGTTAGAATTGCAACCGCGAACCGAATCCGCCCGGTTGCATCATCAAATGCGCGTGAAACCGCACTGAATCTGTAAGCAACCACGTTCACAACCACTTCGCGATTGTGGTTCAACCGTCAGGGAGAATCGGGCATAAAAGCGGCAAGTGCACTTCGGCCAACACCCAAACCGCTTGTTCTACGTCATAGATAAGATCTTGGGCCAACGCTTTCTGGTGGACACGGGGGCCTAATTTAGCGTCCTGCCAGCGTCACGACTTGACCGTCAGTAGGCGCAGCCATAGCCTCCTCTATACTCACAACGCCTGGCAGTTCGACGACGGAGCCATAGAGTGCCCGGTCGCAGATTTGGAGCGCGAAGATCTGGTAGCACAGAGCATCAAAGAGCCATTTTTCGGGGGAACCTGGACTTCAACGAACAGCAGTTGAGAAGTGGGTTACGGCATCTCGCCGCAGCGGGGCTCCAGTACACGTGGGTCGTTTCTCATCCGTTGTCTGCCGCTCCTCCTTTTCTATTTCGGCGGCCGCTTCTCGTGGCAATCTGCCAGGCTTTGTCAGTACATAGGATGCCTATGGTGCAGCACACGAGACCCCAACGAGCAGTCAACAACTCTGCCATCGCCACCTACGGCCACAAACCTCTTACCATCAACATTGGACTGCGACGACGTTTTCGGTGGGTCTTCATTGTTGCAGACCTTCGAGAGGCCACACTGGGAGTGTACTTCTTAGCGAGCTTTGGCTTGACCGTCAACACGCGTTGCAGAAGCCTCACGGATTCTACAACATTGTTCACTCGTTCACCATTCAGAATATTCTATCGTCAGTTGAAGCTTCTCTGATGCGCCCTCTGGCGGCGTCTTCAAAATATGAAGCCATCCTCGCAGAATATCCTGCCATAATCTGACCCTGCAACACGAAAGTACCAGTCAAGCACGTCGTAACACATCATATCATAACCGTTGGCCCTCCAGTTTCTGCGCGCCCTCGCCGACTCTTCGGCGAGCGACTTAACATCGCGCGCAGAAAATTCGAACACATCTTGGCATCATCCGCCCCTCCTCCAGCAACTGGTCGTCGCCTCTTCACATTTGTTCCCAAAGAAAGATTTAAACAAGTGGTGGCCATGCGGAGATTATCAAGCCTTTAATGCATGCACGGTACCTGACCGGCATCTTTGGCCACACCTTCACGATTTCTCCGCTGGCCTAACTGGCACCAATATCTTCACCAAAATCGACCTAATGAAGGCCTACCGTCAAGTCCCCGTTGAGCCAGCGGATGTGCCCAAAACTGCCATCCCGACCTCGTTCAGACTCTTGGAGTACGAACGGAGTCGTACTCGAATGCCTTGCGGCCTGCGGAATTCCGCGCAGACTTTTCAACGCCTAATCAACGAAGTCACAAGAGGACTTCACTTCGTCTTCACTTACGTCGACGACGTCCTTGCGACCAGCTCATCTCCAGAAGAACACGAACAACATCTGCGACTTCTGTTCGACCGGCTGCGGCAGTACGGCCTTGTCATCAACTCGAAGAAGTGGATCTTTGGAGTCGACCCTTTGAACTTCCCCGGCCATCGGGTAACATCGTTGGACATCCTACCGCTCGAAGAAGTCCGGGCAATCCGCGAGTTCCCTCAACCTACGACGCCTCGCAGGCTTCGGGGGTTTCTCACTTTCGTTAATTTCCACCGTACATTTGTTCCTCACTGTGCCGAAGTTCTACAGCCCATGACAGACTTGCTGAAGACCAAGAAAGCGCCATCATCATCACGAGTGTACCGATGAAGTAGCATCAGTTTTTTTCCGCCGTGAAGGAAGCCTTAGCCAACGCAACCCTGCTCGTCCATCCACGACCTGAGGCTGCCACCCGTCTCATGACCGACGCCTACAGCACAGCTGTAGGTGCTGTACTGCAGCAGCTTCTCCACGGCAAGTGGCGGACACTGGGTTTCTTCTCTCAGGAAGTGAATCCTGCGGAAACGCGATATAGTACGTTCGGACGTGAACTTCTTGCCACCTATCTTGCCCTAAGGCACTTCGGGTACATCCTGGAAGGTCACGAGTTCCAGGTCCTGAGGGACCATAGACCCTTGACTTACGCGTTTCATGGCAATCACACCACCTACTGCTCCCGAGAAATCCAAACACTCGCCTACGTGTCAGGGTTCACGGTATATCTCCGTCACATCAAAGGAAAAGACAACTCAGCAGCGGACACTCCTTCCCGCGTCGAAGCTCTTTCGGCGCTCTCTAGAGGCGTGGACTTGAGTGCATTGCTGCCGCGCAACGAGACTTCCCTGAGTTGATTAACCATCCTGAGACGCTGAAGACTTTGGTAGTTTTAGCGTATTCCCCTCTCACTGCACCAAGGCCATCCTCTGCGACATGCCCATGGGATATCTTCCACCTTTCGTCCCGTTGGCACTTCGTCATCACGTCATCAACCATCTACACAACATGAGACACCCGGGCATCCGAGCCACGCAGCGAATAGTGACAGCTCAATATGTGTGGCCTACAATCAATATTGGTGTAGGAGGCTAGGCCAGGAGCTGCCTTCAATGTCAGCGCTCTAAGGTGAGTCGACACACCGTCACGCGCTTGAGACCATTCCGTGTCCCTTCGGCACGGTTCGACCAAGTTCACCTCGATCTCGTGACGTGCATCCTGACCTGCGTCGACCACTACACTAGGTGGCCCGAAGCTACTTCCCTGGCCGACATCACTGCCGAGACATTCGCCAAGACCTTTGTCAAGACTTGGATATCCCGCTTTGAATGTCCATCCACCGTCACTACTCGACGCCATGCTACCACAGATGTCAACGGACGATGGCAACGACGACGCTCAACTTGTCTCTCAGCGCGGAGGAGGCTCGTCAACTGGAAGAATCAGGATTCAAGACAAACATGCAGTCGACGCATGCCGGTATAACCTTCGTCGTCGTGACGTCCACTTTCAGCCTAGAGAGCGGGTGTGGACACCGAGATAGCGCCGCGATCTCAGCGAGAAGCTCCTGCATCGCTACTTTGTACCCAAAAGGTTCTTCATCGCCTTGGGGATTTGAACTATGAAGTGCTGCCCGATGGAACGCGTCCTTCATCCCGCCACCTGCCGCGACCCGAGGTCGGTCACATTGTTCGCGTCAAACCGTACTACGAGCGATAGGACTCTGAATGCTGTTTTGATTGTTTAGGAATCACTGTTGTTGTCGTTACTGTCGTTGTCATTGTTGTCGTTGTCGTCGTTGTCGTTTTTTGTTGTTGTTGTTGTTGTTTTCTTAAGGTACGAGGCGTTCTATTAAAGGGGGAAGCAATGCCACGTGCGCGGCCTTGTGGGCAGTGCGCGGCTACGACGCGGAATACCTGAGCTCAAATCGCGCCAGTGATGTGTAGTTCTCCTTTTCGTTTATCTTCTGGAAGGCTCCAGATCATCGTAGTTATTTGTTGTGTTTTTAGACTGGACCATGATGGAACACGAAGCGGCTATAAAAGCGGCCGCTACGCCCGCGCCCATGCAGAACTACCGAAACAAACTTGAGATAAAATAACGGCCAGGTAGTTCATATTTCGTCTCGCACAAGCTCGCCGCATTAAACTTTTAGTTTCGTTATTTCACCCCTGCCTTGTCGTGTGTCGTTCATGACAATATAACGGCTTCCGTATCTGGAGTCAACTCGCTCAGGCCAATGACAACGAACAACGCATCCAACAAGCTCCGGCCAACGCTCCGGCCCAGAAGGGGCCAGCCACTGCCTCGGCGCTGCCTGTGTCGTCACGTATTGGTTAGGTGACGTGACAAGTAGTCTCACTTGCGTAAAATGGCGGTGGCCTGGGGGAGGGGGGGGGGGGTCACTTCCGTGTGCGGACCGGAACCCCGGTTTATTGCTCTGAGCCCCTCTACCTCGTTGACAGTTACCGACCACGCAGAATGGCAGATCGGGTCAATCACTTCAGCCGATCAGCTGTTTATGACTTTGATGGAGCTGTGCTCTGACACAACTTACCTCGCCCTCGCTTTTTGATTCAGATGTAGCACTGCCACTGTGTCCAGTGTGATGCTGACATGAATTGACGTGCTATACGAGGGGTTGTGCGAAGGGCTGATGTGCAAATTCCTCCAGTAGAGAAGAACGAGGCATGCGCGTCATCTTGGTTCTCCAGCTTCAGCAGCTGTCGCAATATCCTTGATTGCAGAAAGGTGGAAGGAGCCGTCCCAAAGGTATGTTTGTTCAGAGATAAATTAATAATTAGTATTTACCAGTCAGTCAGTCAGTCAGTCAGTCAGTCAGTCAGTCAGAGTTTTGAAAGCAAGGAAATCAAAGGAAGTGTTGCTGAGCCGATGGCTCAGTATGTCACCTTTAGTATTTACCCATGTGAGGCAATATTTTATATGCGGTCATACCACAAAAGGGAATACGATAGTTTTGCCATTTATATTTATTGAGAATCAGCTTCCATTCAGTATGTGCCACATGGTCTCGTCTCTCCAGGGTGCACGCCATCTATTACGTGTCATGCTTATAATTTGTTATTGGGAAACCTTGTGAGAAATAATACCAGGCAGCTAGCTGCTAGTGGCCTAAAGAATTCAATGCCTACATACCTCTTCAAACATTTCACTGCCTTCTCATTGAAGCCCTCCTTAATTGTTTATATCTTAATTGGAAGCTTGTGATATCGGGTGCCTCAAGCCACACATACATGATCCACTTTTGGCTTGAAAGCACAATTTTTACCTAAAATCAAGTAAGCATCTTTTTTTTTTACTGTAATCCTAATAATGGTGATTTTCATGTGCAATATATGAGTTACGAACTCTGAGGAACAACATAATTATACAATTGCACTCATACAAAAGTTTTCACATGAGTTAGTAAATATGTAAAATCGGTACAGGAAAAGCCACTTTCTAGCAGATGCATGTCATGCATCAGCTTGCTTCCCTGGAACACTTGCTTCTCCAGCACTACACGGAAGCACTGCGGAAAAGCGGCAGTGCGGGCGAAACGCACTTGAGTGTTTTCTCCATCAGCCTAGATATTAAATAAAATAGATAGCCACATATGTTTAGGAACTTGTTTATCCAACTTGATGATAATTAATGAGCAAAATAAATAAACGAGCTCCAATAGCAGCAGCGCACTGTCGGGACTTGTTAGCGGGTTTCCCCGGGGTGCATGTGTGCAGTGTGAGAAAGTGCACTTTAGTGTCAATAACATGTTGTGCATCGTTCTGGAATTCGACATAGGTCCCCGCGGATCCCGGAGGTACAGGGGACCATCGCTTGAGAATCAATGTTTGAGAAGCATTGCACTAAAGTTTACATTTTACATAAAGACAGGTTGACGAATATGACTCCCTCGATCGCTCGTCCCATCCAGAATCCTTAATTTGTATGTCTGTTCTATCGGTATGATATGGAAGACTAGGCTAATAAAATAATAACTTTTGTCTTCATAAGTCGTGTCTAGTTTTGTTTATTTTTCCCAAAAATGTAAGACATGAAGCTACAGGGCAGTATGTACAGTGCCTACAAACGCAAAACCACCCTGAAGGGCCTTGGTGGTGTGGCTCCCAATGAGGTCGTGACATATGTGAGCAAAGACTGTGGCGTGCTGCAACAACTCGTGCCAGGGGACCTTATCCTTGCTGACAAGGAGGATTCGTTGTTAGAGATATCCTCACTCCTTGTGTAAGCCCCAATTTACCACCCTTGGTCAATACTTCAGCTTGGGCAAGTTGGTTCGATAGCTTTATTAAAAAAAAAGAGTTAGTTTATTTGGGAAAAGTTACCTAGTTATATCAGCCGCAGCTTGAATTAGTTTTTTGTATATAAGAGTGAAAGAAGATGAATATGAAGCACAATAGAAACCAGAGTTGAGAGTCAGCGCATTGTGTGAGTGTTCTTTCTTTGTGTGAGTGAACTTTTGAGGTGTGTCTGCTCTTGTGCGCTGTGAAGTGTAAGCATTCCACCCTTCCTCTCAACACTGCATTTCACACTTCAACAGATCCTGTAGACAAAGTCAATTGACGTTGCCCGTGTGCATGTTGAGAGGGCAACATGTTGCACCAAACTATACAATACTCGAACACATTCCGGGGACCTTCTTCCCTGTTGCCTCAAAGGTGTGGGAAGTATGTGTTACACTGACAAATTTCTACCATCCCCTCATTAAAGAGGTTGAACAGTTCTATAGGCCAAAGAAGTAGCATGAAGAAATGCAAGCTTGCATTTCTTGATGCTAATTCTTTGTCTTATAGGTGGAAATCAGTTCACTTGCAACTGAAGTTATGGAAGACAAAGTTTTTAAACAGGCGAGCTGGTTAACGTTATACATGACTATAAACCATTACGTGTGTGTTTGTCAATCCCCTTCTCGACCGTTCGTCTCTGGTTTAGAATCTTGTGAATTATGAAACTGGTCATAGCTGCATTCAGCTCGATCGTCTCATTTCCAAATAGATTTGGCTGGGCCCAGTTTACAAATACAGCGGATGTACCGATTTTCACCTCCCAAAGTCAAGACCTGCGCTTCTCGTACAGTAGTCTTCAATGTATTGTAAAAGGATTATTTAGTGAACCAGCTGAAAACTACTTTGAGTCTGCACCAGTGTTTTTCTTACTTCTTTTACCTCCGATATGTTTTTCTAACCTTTTTTGTGTTTATTTTTGTTTACCACTTTTCTAATTTATACCAACATGAATTCACAGTTCGTTTAAAGTGACTAAAAATAACCTCGCAGGGGGCACCTGTGAAAGCAGGTGTATGGTGAGTGGCGTCACCACGGATCTCGAGCCATGCGGATTCGCCCGCCCACGCCTGGCTGTGCGTGGTTTTTTCGTGTTCGGGGGAAAAGGCATCCTGGTGGTTGAGCCCAGCTCGGGGTAAATTTGCACCCTTCGGGGCCCCCCAATGTGGGGAAATACACCACTTCAGCCCCCGCTTCTCGTAAACGCAAGTCCTGGTAAGACCCGGCCAAGATCATTCAGCCAGTCGCCTCTCTTCACACTTCCTCTCTTCGGCTTTTCTTTGCATCTCCTCTCCTTTTTACTTTCATATTTTTTAGCGGCAAGGGTTCACCATTGGCGGCCATGGACCTCTGTCTGGACCTCCACTTCGGTATAGTTTCCCGTCAGCACTGTTAGAGTAACGTCTCCAGCAAAGCCCTTTTGTTATGGTGCGTCACCTAAACCTTGTTGGGCTCCGTGCTGGGCGGTACACCGCGGATTCTGAACGCCTTTTCCCGCTTCATGGCGCTTCCTCCTTCTAAACCCAGCTCAGATCAGCCCTGAAAAGGCGCTGATTTGAGCACAAAGCCATCGAAAACGACCCTCATGTGAAAAAATTCACCAAGTGTTTTGTTGTCCATTCTTTGGATGAACAAAAAACAGTTGCAAAGATATCTTCTTTCGTTGTGTCTAAGGTCCTGGAACACCTTATCGTTTTTTATATAAGGCAACAAACTGCACTCGGGAGACCTTTTCGTGGAGGTGGACACAAAACTCGAGCCGACAACCGTCGTCGATGTGAAAGTGTCGGTGAGTTCTCACCGCACACTCAAAACAATTCGTGGAGTCCTCTCTAAGGACGGCCTTCTTGATACTAGTGAAAAAGAGTTCCTTGAAGGACTTAAAGGGGCCGGTGTTGTTGCTTGGAAGCGCAGTGTGTTCCGAAAGGACGGCAGAGAAACTCCATCGAAGCACGTCATCCTGACCTTCGAGAAACACGCCCCTCCGCAAAAGTAAAAGCAGGCTACCTACATTGCTGCATTCTTTCCTACGTCCCCAATCCGCAACGATATTTCCGCTGCCAACGCTTTGGTCACGGATCACGGAGTTGCAGAGGAAAAGAGACTTTTGCAAAGTGCGGCCCTATTGAAAATCGCTCTGATGGGACTTCAGGATTTTTTTTAAAGGGTGTGAAGGGGACTTCAGAAATTTCTGAGATGTTTGAAGGGGGCACCGATATTTCCTGGTGGGTTCGCTGGCCCCGTCAGAGGCTCTCCTGAAATGTCAGAAGTGCCCTTTACAATGCCTTGAAATGTCTGAAAGCCTGTCAAGAAATTTTCTAATGGGGTCGGGAAAACCTTCAGGCCTCTTGAGATGTCTGTGGGCAACGGCTTAGGTGGAGAAAACACATTTCGCAGAATTAGAACATAGCTGCTTATTGTACGCGACGGGAAAAAAACGTATTTGGAGAATGCCGATCGTATGTGTGTACGGTCAGCTTTTTATTACTGCTCTTCTATCAAATACGAGTGGGCTCCTGGACCCGTCTGTCACTGCCCGGGTGTTCGGTCGCCAAGGAGGCCACTGAGGGCGACCGCCCCATGTGGAGAATTGACGAGTCGTGGGCCAAGTGGTGTTGGCCGAGCGGCGTTTTGAGGCGAACGCAATCCTGTCCGCTCGAGGCGAAATCCGTGCAACCATGAATAATAATAAAAAAAAAAAAACAAGCCGAGAGCAGTGCGCGTTTTCCAGGAATAGGGACGCACGCGGGAGCGACTCGTTCCGGGAACCGGTTCCTCCGGGGGACGGTCCCCAAAAAGCAACCCGCATTGCGCCTCTCTCCGTCCGGCGATGGGGAGAGGGTGCAGGGCTTCCAGGCCAGCGGTCGGCGGGAGAGGGTGGTGTGAGGAAGCCAGGATGCCGCTATAGCCATTTTCTTTCCACTCGTGGGCGGTTTCCTTCTTACCGCTGTGGAAATCTGGAACGGACCTGTTTCCTCCAGAAAGGTGAGCATGGCTTTGAGAGCTCGCCCCTTGATCCGTTTTGATCCGTGCAGTTTCTTCCTTGGTTACGCAGGTGAAGTCCAGTTCGGCGTTAGCCGCCTTCGAGCGCCATCGTGTTCAGCGCATTCAAGGAGAAGGTGGCCGGTGTCGGCTTACTCGCTGCAAAGCCTGGCGGTCGGGGTCAGCGTCCCACCGCATGTTGTGCCTGCGCACTGGGATTATGGCACTGTGGGTCCTGAGACGGTGAATGACGGCCGCTGTCCGGACTTGTTCCTTGCGCCTCTTCGTCCGTTCGACTCCAGAAGCATCCAGCGAGCAAAAAATACGCCGAAGACGCCGGCGCGACGTCATCAGGGACGAAACCGTGACTGTGCTTGAGATTTCTCAACGGCGGCGGGTGCTGCTTGCAAGTTCGTGGTTTTCGCTAAACGTGCTTACTGAGACTGTGTATGTGTCCGTGAGGTGCACCTGCTCGGTTTTATTAGCTGAACTACCGTATATCAGGAATATACCCAGCGGCATTCTAAGTACTTTGAAAGATAATTTTCTTTGTGATAAAGAAGTCAGTATTCCCTATTGGATATGATCTCTTTCGTCTACAGCTCCTTGCGCCGGGTTTGAACAAATGTTGTTTTTTATCGCCTTTTTGAGTTATAATATGCATGTAAAACTAAATGTCTGCAATAAATTGTCAATAATGTTTTGAACTGCATTTTTGTCTATGGTTCACAGTCATTTGGGCGTCTAAAGGGTGGATGGGTTAAAGGGTCTGACGGGTTGAAGGGCTGTGGGGCTAAAGGATTTTTCTATGGGGTATTCCTGAAGGGTTTTTCTGCAGGGTATTTTTGAAGGGTTTTGAAGGCCTGTGAGGTCCCATAGTCCTTCAAGGCTGATGGGCCCTTTAGAAATATTTTCAATAGGGGGAGGTTAGGCTCACGTCGCTGACATCTACCACGCTGTGGCCCGCTGCAGTTACTGCAGTGTACAACAGCCAGCCTACTCACGCACCTGACCCATCTGGCGACAAGAAAAAAAATTCTTTCTTTGAAAGTCAAGGAAAACATTTAGTACCCAGAGGCCTAGAAAAGGATGCCCTTCCCGTCAAAGGGAGGTTTTGCCGAGGAGGTGCGCAGGGGCCCTGCACCGCGCTCGGAGTCGGGGGGCCACCCAGGTCTCCCAGGAGATGCCGGCGGCGACCCTCAAGGCCTCAACACCGCAATGCAGGCAGCAGCCCCTTAAGCACCCTGAGGGAGCACACAAACAGTGGGCACGGCGGCAGCCGTGCCCACTGTTCTCCTTGGCCCTTCCCGAGGGAGAAGGAGCGATGTCCTTCGCTCCAACTCGTTCGAGAGGAGCTCCTCTTCTAGGGATTGGCGTAATTCTCACACCACCCCTGGCTCTAAAGGAGCAAGACCGATGGAGCTTAGTGACTCGTTGTCCAGAACATCCTGCGCCCCTCCCTGTGGATCGGGCCGAGATCGGCAACTGAACTCTCGAACGCCCGATCAATTGAAGCCTGCAGGCAAGCCTGCCTGCAAAACTGGGGGATGGAAGGGGCGGCTGAGGCGGTTGATCTGTCCACAATCATCTCTTACTTCGAAGACGCGAATTGGCAGACCCCAATACCGAAGCACAAATCAAAAACGCCTGTAAAGCCACCAAAATTAACCTTATACTCAGCCTTTAATTTTACTATATGTATGCATATACCCCATGCATTTTAATGTTGAAGCTGTCTCCAATTTTACATTGTCTACTTACTTTTTGATGTATATTACATTGCGACAAATTTTCGGAAGTCAGCATAACCTGTTTTTAGTATTTATTGTGTAACTTATTTTTAGCGGCTTTTTGAAGTTCACTCCGTGCTTCAGGAGTACACACTCTCTGCAGTTTGTCTCTAAGAAACGTATTTGGGTCCGTGAAATTGTTATTTTCTGCGATCATTTCATGTTTTTCGCAAAGATCGCGTAACGCTGTTCGGCAGTTGCGGAGGAGTTGCCATTGTCGTGGATGGCAAGGTGCCAGCCACCAAAATTCCTTTGGAAACTTCCCTGGAGGCCGTCGAAACACGGTTATTGTTAGATCGTCTTATTAGTGTGTGCTTCCTTTACGTGCCCCCTTCATCTTCCCTAATTGTGTCGTATCTTGAAAACCTTGTAGACCAGCTCCCTAAACTCTTTGTTGTCCTGGAAAATTTAAATTCTCACCATCCGCTTTGGGAAAGTCAATGACTTGGCAGCCGAAGATCTGTTGTAGAAAGGTTTCTTTCATGAAAAGCTGCCAGACTCCCAAATACGGCTGAGGTCACATATTTCAGTTCGACTCACCACTCTTTTTCCTGCATTGACCTATCCATTGTCTTCATCCATGTTCCCAAACTTTCCCTGGACTGTCTTGAAAAACCCACATCCCAGTGAGTACTTCCCTTTCTGTCTCATCACCACAGAGCCTTTAGCTATTCTCCCCTGCTGTCTCTTCGGTGGAAACTTTCTAGAGCAAACTGGGAACTTTTTCAGGAATGTGTAACATCCTTCATCGTGCCCAAAACACACTATATTGATGAAGAAAATAAAATCATTACGACTGTCATTGTTGACGCACCTAATGCTGCTATTCCACAAACATCATGTAAGCTACGCAAGAGTCCAAAGCCTTGGCGGGATAGCGAGTGCCGAAAGTCCAGAAACTCGTATGCCTCCTCCATTAATAATTGTGCACCAGCCAAGATTGTGTTGGATAGGATAAGGCGAATGGATGGTGATTACTCCCATTTTCCACTCCCCCTGCCGTCAGCCGACAATGAGAGGCGCTTTCATCTTTGCAGGAATGGGCTAATGCACTGAATAGACTTTTCGAGCATGTCTCAGCTCTGGGAATTATACAGAAAAATATTTTACGCTTTAAAACCAAAGCTGAGAAGGTTTCAATCCGCTGATCTGATAACTGTGTCGAAGGATATGACTCTCATTGAGCTGCGTCGCGTCATTGCCATAGCAAAAGTTACCTTTCTGGGGTTGATGTCATTCATTACGCCAAGCTTTCCAACTTACCTGAAATATTTTTTGTCACTCTCCTCCAATTTGTCAACAGAGTGTGGACATAAGGGAAACTGCAGAGCGTGTAGAAACGGGCTGTTGTCATCCCAATCTTCAAACCGGAAAAAGACAGAAGTAAAACCTCGAGCTACAGGCCCATTGCCCTGACTAGCTGCCTGGGTAAGACATTCGAGCGGCTAGTCAACAATAGGCTTATTTTTATTTTGGGTTGAAACTTTCTTTTGAGCGATTTCAGTGTGGCTTTTGTGCTGCCAGGTTCACTGCCAACCACCTTGTACGTTTGGAAACAGCCGTCTCAGAGGCCGTTATGAACCAACCGTTTGGCTATTTAGCATTTTTTGATCGCAAAACGGCTTACGATATCACTTGGCATTATGGTATCCTCCAAGTCCTTACCTAGATAATATAGGTGGGAATATGTTTAATTGCGTCGCAGACAGTTTGCAGGACCGCACCTTTCAGGTACAATTGGAAACAACTCTATCATCCTTTTTCACTCAAGAGAATAATGTCCCACGGGGATGTGTAATGAGTTTTACCCTTTTTAAATAAAAATCGACTCCCCGTCCCGAGGAATACCACGTTTGGTCGCCTATGTGGACGATGTCTGGGTTCCCTTTCCGTCACGTAATTTAGCTCTCTATGAGCGCCAAATTCAAGTAACCATTAATAGAATGAGTAAATGGGATGATGAGAAATGTTTCAAGTTTTCTGTCTAGGATACCGAGGCTGCTTGCTTCTTCCGGATAAATGACACACCCACTCCTGTCCAATCAGAACACAAGTTCTTCGGTGTGACGTCTGACAACAAGCTCACTTGGGACATTCATAGCAAGGTACTGCAGCTGAAATGCCAGCAGAAACTAAACATTCTAAAAGTCCTTTCACATCGCACCTGGGGCTCAGACAGGGTATGTCCTTTACGGATCTACGGGGCTGTAGTGCGCTCTACCCTGGACCATAAAATCCTGGTCTACGCACTTGCGAAACCGTCCACCCTCAAACTGCTTGACCAGATACACCACCAGGGGATCCGTTCAGCAACGGGAGCATTTTTTACGTCACCAGTACTTAGCCTGTATGCTAAATCGCATGAGTGCTCACTCGTGAGGCGTAGATTTTTCCTCGCCGTTCAGTACTTTATAAGAATGCTTTCTCTTTCGAAACATTATGCCTATCAAATAATCCAATACATAAATTAAGAGCGCTTATTTCAGCACACACCATATGTAAAACCTCCCTTTGCATTACGTGTGAGAATTGCCAATAAAAACACAACTTTTGTGCTCTTTTTCCTGTTCTTGAAATTCAACAAATGACTGCACCATGGAAAGGTGCCGATATTCGTTTTAATTTTCTTTGACCAAGCACAAAAAAGATACAGTTGACCCTAGTGTTCTCGGGCGAGAATTCCTAAAGCTCCAGAGCTCCTACAGGGGCTACAAGCACTTTTTTAGTGGTGGATAAAAAACCACAGACTTTATTGGCTGTGCTGCTATCGGTCAGGGCTACAAATCTGTAAAAAAAGGTTAAATGAAAATGCCTCGATTTTTACTGCCGAGCTTTATGGTCTGATAACTGCAGCTAACCGCATTGTCAAACATCGGTATAGAAAGCCTGTTATTTTCCTCGGCTCTTTGAGCTCACTCAAGGCGTTCAACTCTGCGACTTCTTTGATGTATCTTTTGCTTGTCCAACTTTGTAATGCGCTAACTAACAAGAGCACTAGTAAAGAAAATACAGATAGAGTACTGTTGGGTTTCTAGTCATATTGGTGCGGTCAATTTCTTCAATGAGGGAATTGACCGCACAGCTTGTGCATGTGACAACTGACTATGCCAGCATCCCTGCTACTGATTACCGATCACCACTAAAAAGGTAAATAAAATACACATGGCAGAGGAAATTAGATTCCCATTTACAGAACAAACTTCATTTCACTAAACCCATCCTGATTGAGTGGCGCAGTGCCAGACATCGAGTGTGCTCTTACGAGTTAGTTTTATACCGCTTGAGAATAGGACATTCACGTTACTCATATTTGCCTACTGCACAAAGAGAGTGAACCGACCTGTGAATTTTGCTCTGAACTATTAAAGGAGAACTCCGCCGATTTTTCGCAGTTGTCGATTTGACTGAAAATTGGCAGACCACATCAATGGCCCTTTCTCAACTGATAACCAAAATATTTTACAAAAAGGAAACTTTTCCGTTTAGTTAATAAATTTTCAAGTTACTGCGGCCGCGAGGGTCTCAGGTGGCGACTCTCTACGGCCAAGAATGAAAAATCCCTACTTTTCTTTACCCGTGTACGTCACCGGCGGGCAGGCGGACAAGCGACCCGGGCAGCCGCGAAGCGTCTTTCAGGCCGCCAGGGATCGAGAATATTTTTCCATAGCTTCATTGTTGAAAGTTCCTTTGCAAGGGAAAAGCTTGCTTTTTTACCTTTGGTTTCGTGGGAGAAACAAATGCGATCCCTGGCAGCAGTGGAGGCCAGCCACGTCAAGGTGCTTTCGCGCGAGCTGTGTGATGAGAGATCTAGTGTAACACGGAACAGTCTCGCTTGTGCTCGGAATACTTAGAGCCGCGTGCTGCAAGTTGAGTATACTTCTGCTGCTGGAACAGTTTCAAGAGCAGCAAGCGCAGACTCAAGCCGGCCGTGGCCTCTACAACATTCGTCCACGAAGGAGATCTAATAATATAAAAAAGTGCACATTATAGCCCTGCAGTCTACATTTGGCGCAGTCACATTTGATGTTCGCAATTGCTTCAAAGATTTTTTTTTTAGAAACATTATATTTGTTTTGGACATTAATCTAGCTCGGGTTACTCTCAAAGCTCCACTCACGCGGCCGATCTGTTGAAGACGAGAAGTGAAACATCTGAGCAAAGTTAAAGTCTGAGTTTAGACATGACTTTCGATACACTGCTCTTCGTGTCTGGTATGACAGAGGTTTAGGGATAAGGTGTTGAGGCTCTGTTGAGCTCAATTAATATACGATAAAGCCATTGCCTGGTTTGTCAAATGGTTGGCGTGCAATTTTCTCTCGCAAAAGATGTGGTGAAAATGTCTCTACTTTATTATATTGCGGATACATATAATATAGGGCTGAAAACATTTTAAAACCATAAAAAAATAATGTCGTCAAGGAGAGTAAATTTACAGCTGAAAAAGGCTGTTCAAAACCAAAACTTAAATTAAAAAATATTAGTATATAGAATTACCCCCTTTCCATATACACTAGCGTAGATGAATGTTTGAGCGCGTTGAACTCTAATCGGACAATAAAAAAAAGAAGAAAAACTATATGGGATAACAATTTTTTTAGAGGGGGAGGGGGTAACTTTTCTTAACTTATTTTCAATTAAAACATTTATCATCCATTTTTGTACTTTGCGCACAATTTCGAGCAAATATTTCTTTATTTGAAAATGAATATTACATTTGTGTGTTTTACACACTTTTCATTGTACCATGTGTTTGGCTTAGTGTTTGTGGAGTTTTTTTAACACGATATTCATGAATAATAACCTGCCATCTGGCCTACACGAATGCAGTTTATTCCACTCTATCGATTTCAATGTTTACAAGGATCACAGCCCGATCCAAAAGACCATCAAAAAATCTGATGGTCCATCAAACATTCTTGATGGTCCATTGGACTTCTCTGATGGCCCATAAAACTTCCCTGATGGCCCATCAGGCTTCCTTGATGGCCCACCAGACCTCCTTGGTGGCACCTGATGGTCCATCAGACCCTCTAAATAGACCATCAAAGGGATTTTGATGGTCCATCACACTTTCCTCGTGGCATCTGGTGGACTATCAAAAGCATCTTAATGGTCTGCCAGGACCTCGAATGGCACCTGATGGTCCACCAGACCTCCATGATGGACCATCAAAAGCGTTTTGATGGTCCATCACGGGCTCCAATGGCAGCTAATGGTACATCCGACCTCCCTGGTGGACCATCACAAGTGTTTGACGGTCCGCCAGAAGTTCATAACGGCACCTGATGGTTCGTAAGATCATCAAGCGATGGACCATCAAAAGTTTTTTTCTACCATCAAAGCACGTTGACAGGGTATAGTGTGGTACTTCTACGAATTATATTCTGCGGTGGCTCTTATATGTGACAAAAATATTCGATCAGTCGTGGGTGCGTGTGGTTGCAGTGGGTCTGAGCGAGTGTATAGTCCTCTTGACTCGATCGCATGCAGCAAATTAGAACGATCGCATATATATATATATATATTAGCACAGCAATTGTAATTCTGCTCATACCATCAGAATTAACTGTCAATATCGTCTGACAGGTTTACTTGATGGTGCCTGTAAGACCATCAAACATTTCTTGATGGTGGCTGATGGACCATTAGGGCTTCTGTTTGAAGCTCAGAGACCTTCAAAACATTTTTTGTTGCAACTGATGGACCACCGAAAAGTTTTGATGGTCCCGGGTGAGACCATCAAAATATCTCGACGGACCATCACAGCGAAAAAAAGTTTGATGGTGCTTCTCATGACATCTTTCGGTGATGGAAAGAACCTGACTATATTCGGGAGGTTCCAGCAGTGGCCGCGAGAAGGCGCCAGTGATCTCACGTCGTTGCACATGCGTGAATTAAATCGGTGTGTAAAGCTGACAGTGGCGTGGCTCGATAACAGGGTGTTCAATCCGTAATAATTCGCCTCAACAATTCTCCTAGGATACTCAAAGTGTAACGAAGACACCTTCTTATAAACTCAGGTGTGTTTTTACAACCATAGTTTTGTTTTAAAATGTTTTATTGTCCGTCGGTGAAACAATTTCTTGATCTGCTTTGTATGTCAAGTAGATCATGTTTACAATCAAAGTGGCAGAAAATGTACGGAAAAACGCACTTTGCTTGATACAAAATTTATTCACTAGGTGCACGTGCACTGTGAAATATATGTTTCTGAGAAAAAGTGTTTACAAAGCCGCGAATGCGGTTATACGAGGCTAACTGCATTCTCGGGCCGACGAGGCTTAGTGTATTGCACGCTGTCGAACGACACCGTCATGCCCAGCATGGACGATGGGGAAAGTGTGTTGAAAGCCACGCAATGGCGATGAAGTTGCTGCGTGTCGTGGAGTCTCGAAGGTAGTAGCTGGATTAAACGCCTTTTTTCTTTCATTTTGTTTTGCCGGTTTAATAATTTAACGTTCAATCATTTTCAAGTGGGAATAATAACATGCCATAACCTAAATACAAACCTTTTCCAGGTTTCTATGGGGATTTCGAAAGGTATCCTAACGCTTCGGATGTTGCTTTTGGAAATAATGATGGGCACAAAATAAAGTTCGCAATTGACTGTAATGAAATCTGTCTTCTGCCGGTACACATGTGTAATTAGAAATTCATATCGACCAACAGACCATCAAATCATCACACCATCAAACCATCAAACCATCAATGTCCCAAAAGACGACAGACCATCAAACCATCACGCCATCACACCATCAGGCCATCAATGTCCCAAAAAGACATCACACCATCAGCCTGATGGACCATCAGGATTTTTCCTGATGGTCGTTTCGATATCGAGCCAACATCTGTTAGGTAACAGCCCAGCACGCGTATGAACATCGCTTTGGAAGGCGAGCAAAGTACGCACCACAGGCACGAACGGTGGAAATGGCGCCGACCAGAAGCGCTTTTCTGAAATGGTCCATAGATAGATATTTTGCAAATACCATAAGCACCAGGGAAATTATGCATACTACAAGGGTAGTTAAACGTGCTATCATCTGCAACACTAACTTTTCTCAATACATTTTAAAACAAATGTCACGTTCCTTCGGGTAAGACGAGCGATGTGGACAAGCCCTATTCCGAGCATTCTCTTTGGTTCTTAGGTAATTTGTCAAAAAAAGTTTTGCATGACTTTTCGACTTTTCATCGCCAGCCAAATTCTGATAAAAAGCGAACGGATTTGCTAGCGACTTCCCGAAACTAGCGAGCCGCGGCTTGAGCGTACTCAGTTGCAAAAACGGTTTTGTCAAAATCCCAACTGCTTCCGCCTTTTTTTTTAGCACATAGGCCAAGGTCATACTTCGTGCAAACAGAGGTTATTATCAAGTTCAGATAGTACGAATGCCCCTTTTTGTGGTTAGATGCAAGTAGGGCGGGTGCGAGCATACCCGATTGACGGCAGCGCGACTCGCTACCCGCCGATGACGACACGTATGGGTGGCGGGGAAAACTGGAAAAAAACTAGGGAGAACGATGTTTCGGTTTCGGCAGTCAACAAAACATGACTATTTTAATTAACTAGAGTGAATCTGGTGGAGAACGAGATAGTATTTCGGAATCAGCAAGCCTCGAGCATTCAGATAATGCCTTTGGATCAGGTAGCTAAAAAATCAGCAGAGTTCTATCCTTCCAATAGTTTGTCCGCACTTTGAAGAGCACCGTCGAACTTGTTTTCTATATTTTATTGGAAACATACCATTCCAGTTTTACTGGGTGACGACCCAAAAAGACCACCAGGAAAAATACTTATGGTCCATCAGGCTGATGGTCTGACATCTTTTGGGACATTGATGGTTTGATGGCCTGATGGTGTGATGGTTTGATGGCCTGATGGCCTGATAGCGTGATGGTTTGTTGTATTTTGGGACAGTGATGGTTTGATGGTGTGATGGTTTGGTGGTCTGTTGGTTGGTATGAATTTCTAATCACACATATTTACCGGCAGAAGACAAAGATTCTATTGCAGTCAATTGTGAACTTTATTCTGTGCCCATTATTATTTCAAAAAGGAACATCCGAACCGTTAGGGTACCTTCCGAAATCTCTGTAGAAACTTGAAAACACAGTTTGTATTAAGGTTATGGCATGTAATTATTTCTATTTGGAAATAATTGAACGTTGAATTATTAAACTACAAAAACAAAATGGAAGAGAAAATATGTTTAATCCTCTCACTACTTTCAAGACTCCATGACACGTAGCAACTTCATCGGTGTCCGTTGCGTGGCAATCAAGACTACACTCCGTCCCCATCGTCTATGCTGGGCATGACAGCATCGAGCGACAGCGTGCAATACACTAAGCCTCGTGGGCCCGAGAATGCAGTAAGCCTCGTATTACCACATTCGCGGTAATATTGTTTTTATTGTTTTTGTTTGTTTTGTTGTTTTTATTGTTTTGTTTTGTTGTTTTGTTTTATTGTTTTAATATTTTTGTCAAAAACGTCTACTCCCCCTCATACAATGCCCGAAAGGGCGCTTTGAGATATATTAAATAAAATAAAAATAAAAAGATTAAATGTTTTTTCACGCAAACATTTAGTTCACAGTACACGTGCACCTTGCAAATGAATTTCCTATCAAGCAAAGTGCGTTTTTCGGTACATTCTCTGCCACTTAGATTGTAAACGTGATCTACATGACATACGAAGCGGATCAACAAATTGTTTCACCAGCAGACAATAAAATAATTTAGAACAAAACTGTGGTTGCAAAAACATACCTCAGTTTATAAGAAGGTGTTTTCGTTACCTTTCATGTATCCTAGGACAATTGTTGAGGCGGATTATTACGGATTGAACACACAGTTATCGAGCCACGCAGCTGTCAGCTTTACACGCCGAATGTAATTCACGCATGCGCAACGGCATGAGATCATTGGCGCCTTCCCTCGGCCAGTGCTGAAACATCCCGAATACAGTCAGGTTCTTTCCACCACCGAAAAATGTAATGAGAACCACCATCAGCCTTTTTTCGTTCTGATAATCTGATGGTCTCACCTGATGGTCTCACCGGGCAACATCAAAACGTTTAGATGATCCGTCAGTCGCCACGACATACGTTTTGGAGGTCTCTGAGCTACAAACAGAAGACTTCAATGGTTCATTAGCCACCATCAGGAGATGTTTGATGGTCTCTCAGGGACCACAAGTAAGCCTGTCGGACAATCGACAGTTAATTGTGATGGTATGAGCGGGATTAGAAATACAGTGTTAATATATATATATATATATATACATATATAGGAACAGCACCTGGGATAAAAAGAAGGCACTCGAGAGAAATATATTCCAAAAGATATTTGCCCTTAGGGAGATGGTCTTCCGAATCGAGGAGAGAGTCGCCAAAAAGTTGTGTACGGAAACGTTTCTAGCCTGGTAGGCTCTTCTTCAGTCGAGGAGAGAGCCAGAAACGGTAAGCATTTTTCCCATTACTTCTTCTTTGCGGCCGTTTTTTCGGTGATTGAGAGAAAAAGAAAAAGAAGTGTTCTTTCTCGGATTAAAGAACAGCCTACCATGCTAGAAACGTTTCCGTACACAAGTTTTTGGCGACTCTCTCCTCGATTCGGAAGACCATCTCCTTAAGGGCAAATATCTTTTGCAATATATTTCTCTCGAGTGCCTTTTTTTATCACAGGTGCTTTTCCTTTGGTCATGGCCTCGAGACGTGCCCCTGCCCTCCTAGGCCTGGAGACGGTTGCCATCGTGGGAACCTCCATTATTAATTTTTTTCTTCTCGCATGATCGTTTAATGTGACACGAGCAAACACTTAACATTGAGCCGCTCATTGGCTTCACATGACACCAGGTATAGTTGGCTTATGTCCAACCTCATGTCCCAAAAACTGGTTTTGTGATTAATGGCGTTATAAATATTATATTTAATTATTTCGATACTATTTACTGCTTTTTTATTGGGATGTATTAAACTTTTAAGCGAGAATTTAGTTTAGTAGATACCCGCTAAACGGTAAGCATTTTTCCACTTACTTCTTCTTTGCGGCCGTTTTTTCGGTTATTGAAAGAAAAAGAAAAAGGAGTGTTCTTTCTCGGACTGAAGAAGAGCCTACCAGGCTAGAAACGTTTCCGTACACAACGTTTTGGCGACTCTCTCCTCGACTCGGAAGACCATCTCCTAGGTACTTTACAACCCTGTATATGAGTAAGTGACCGTAAATGGATGACCAAGTCTACAAAAGAATGAAGTGGTAAAAAAAGAATTTTTAGCCAAAATAGTGCTCATTACTTTTAGAGAAAACAAAACAAAAAAACTCGAGATTTTGATTGACCGTGCACCGAAATGTCCGTGCACTGAAAAGTACGTGCACCAAACTGTCCGCGCACCGAAAAGTCCACGCGCCGAAAAGTCTGTGCACCGAAATTGCGTGCACCGAAAAGTCCGGGTACCGAAAAGACCGCACCGAAACGTCCTACACCGAAATGTCCGGATCCCGATGGGTTCACCGGGCAACATCAAAACGTTTCGATGATCCGTCAGTCGCCACGTCATACGCTTTAGAGGTCTCTGAGCTACAAACAAAAGACTTTAATGGTCCATTAGCCACCATCAGGAGATATTTGATGGTCTATCAGGCACCGCAAGTAAGCCTGTCGGACAATCGACAGTTAATTGTGATGGTATGAGCGGGATTAGAAATACTATATATATATATATATAATCATATTCTGCGGCGGCTCTTATATGTGACGACAATATTCGATCAGTCGTGGGCGTGTCTAGTTGCAGTGGTTCTGAGCGAGTGTATATTCCTCTTGACTCTATAGCATGCAGGCAATTAGACCGATCGCATATATATATATATATATATATATATATATATATATATATATATATATATATATATATATGCGATCGGTCTAATTGCCTGCATGCTATAGAGTCAAGAGGAATATTCACTCGCTCAGAACCACTGCAAACACACGCGCCCACGACTGATAAAATATTGTCGTCACATATAAGAGCCGCCACAGAATATGATTCGGGGAAGTACCAGACTATACCCTGTCAACGTGCTTTGATGGTACAAAGCACTTTTGATGGTCCATCGCCTGATGGTCTTGCGGACCATCACGTGCCGTTATGAACTTCTGGTGGACCGTCAGAAGCTTGTGATGGTCCACCAGAGTTCTGATGGACCATTAGCTGCCATTGCAGCCCTTGACGAACCATCAAAACGCTTTTGATGGTTCATCAGGGAAGTCTGGTGGACCATCAGGTGCCGCTGGAGCTCCTGACAGACCATCAAGATGCTTTTGATTGTCCATCAGACGCCATCAAGGAAGTGTGATGGACCATCGCAATCCCTCTGATGGTCTATTTGGAGGGTCTGATGGAACATCAGGCGCCATCAAGGAGGTCTGGTAGGCCATCAAGGAAATCTGATGGGCCATCAGGGAAGTTTGATGAACCATCAAGAAAGTTTGGCAAACAATCAGAGTGTCTTGATGGTCTATTAGATCGCATTCTCACAGTTTATTTTTAATTTTTTGAAATAAATAAATATTTTGTGGAACATATAAACACTGTTTAAGGAGACTAGGTTTAGTAGGGTTCACTTCGAGGTCTTAGTCAGTTAATGAAACATTTAGGTGCCTTTTACACAATGATTTTGTCGCGCTTAACCCCAATGCTGCTGTGCCAAAAAAAATTAATTAACAAAAATAAAAGGAGTAATATGAGGAGCAACCAATATACCAACAACTGATGATGCGTGCAACTTACTTTGTTACTTGCATAGAGCGTTGATTCCCGGATTACGTTCATAGGAACTCAGTTTAAAAATATGTGCTCTATGCGTAACTAAGGTAGCTGCAATATTTCGTGGAAATTTGGTTGCTGCCCCATATTTATTTTTTTAATTTATCTTAGGTGCTTGACAGCTTTGTCAAGCTCCAACGATTCTTTACTGTTCTACCTTAAGCAATGCAGACTTGTACGTTGTTCATCTACTCTACTCAGGTTGTTGTAGTCCAATGACACTCACATGTCCTTGGATTGTCTCCGGTGATTTGTAGTGTCCAATGCGGCCCATCATAGGAGGAAACGAAGTATAGACGCTGTTTTTTTTCTTGCCGGACGTGGTCGCTGACAGCGGCTCCCCCCGAGTCGCTTGGCGCCCCGAGGGACCAACGACGTCTGCGGCGCTGTTGTGTGTCCTTCACGTATATGTGCGCTTGGTGAAAGGAAGTGGGGAGAGCTCGAACGCTTGGGGAATCTAGACCCCCTTGTTCTGAGACGGTGGCGACCACTGATTGAGGATGTTTCGCGCCTTCTCCCTTTCTGGGGTGTTGGGGGATTGTTTCGTTAGGAAACGTTTTTATAAGTGATATTAATTATTGTTTGTGTGACTATCAACGCCCTTGAAGTCAGCCCTTACGTGGTATGTAAGTTCTCTCTTCTCTACTCCAAAGAGACAACGAGATGTTAATGCAATTAATGCAAAGGTCATCCTAGTTGTGTTTGTCTTTTGTCCCCCTTGTTCCCCTTCTCCGGAGAATATTTTCATTTAGACGACGATACTTTAATTTTCTGTGAACTGATCAAGGTGTAGCGGTCACTAGCTTTATGCAAGTTCTCTAACCAACCGCAGCAATGTCACGTAACCGTCGTTTGTGAACAATGCTAGGGGGATGTGGGACTTCCTTAGTAAATTTGCTATCACCAGATTTGGAGACCACCACCATTATAATATTTTGGTTATTATGACGATAAATGCGTGGGAAAAACGGGAATGTGGGGACAGTGACATATGCACAGGAAGAAAGGCCTCGAGAAATCCAGAAAGAAAGCTATTTGTCAGGGCTATGTATGCTTCTCCGTCTTTCTCAACGACAGTCGGAACCGTACAAAAAAAAAACGCGAGGACGTATCTCAAGTGTGTTTTCAAGTGAGACCGAGTAACTGAGGGATTCGCACCAGAGAATGGTGTTTCTTTGTGTACCGAAGCTCAAGGAAACAAACACTTGACGCATTTGAAGAAAGGGCTTGTCCCCGCTTCTCCTCAACGCAGGAACTCTCGCTCGCTAAAGGAGGTGTTGCCATTACACACTGCATCCTCACTCTTAGGAGGAAAAGAGAAGGAAGGGTGAAGGAGGAGGAGGAGGAAAGGACGGGAGGACGAGGAGCAGAGGAGGAGGAGGGGAGAAGGAGAATGCACGGAGGAGGAAGAGGGGCATACCCTCCCCTCCTTCTCTTCAAGAGCTGCGCTCTAATTTCGCGTTACAAAGACTTGTTAGCGTCTTTCATTTTTTTGCAATCAACGTTCAATATTTGAGAGGAAGTCCTTTTTATTAAGAAGACGGGAGTGTGTATTGGATCTTGTATAGCGCCGGTACTCGGCGCCATTTTTCTGGCGACCCTTGATAAAAACTTGGCTAGCAAGCTTGAATAATTAGGGGTGGTAAATATTTTTAGATTTGTAGACGATATTCTGGTTCTCTTGGGCAGCAGCCTGGATGTGTTCGATGCAGTGGTGTCTGTGACTGTCAATTTTCAGTAACTGTCTAAAACCCCTGGTGCTAGCACATGAAGTTCTGTTAAGGGCGTCCATTCGGTTCTTTGACCTGAGGATTGACTTTCAACCGGAGCATGTATGCTGGACTTATGAACCTAGGGGGAACAAGCCAATACTGCCATTCGCGTCGGCACACTCGTAGCTCGTGAAGGGGAGAATCATTATTCTCTGTTTTGGTAACGCTTTAGCAAAGTCATGCGCTCACAAGATTGACGAAAGCTTTAAAAATCAGGTGCTATAAGACTCAAGTCTGCGGGATATCCGGCCACCCTTCTATCAGTGGTAGCCAAGACAACCTCAAGGAGTTAAAGAATAAAAATTGTGACAGAACGATAGGAACGATTGTTTACGAAGCATTATGCATACGTAAAAACCTATAAGTGTATTGTGTTATCTATCGACCACCAAATGGATACGTACTTCAGTTTTTTGAATTTCTAGATAAGCAATTTAGCGCTATGACCAACGTTACGTGTAATTTTACCCGTGGAGGTGATCTGAAAATTGATATGCTTGATGTATCGCGAAAACAGTCGGAACTTTTGTTGTTGCCTGCAAATAATCTTCAGGATGGAATATCTCATCCCACGCGTATCACAGCGTCATGTTCCCCTATGCTCGGCTTGTTTACCACAAATCACGAAAGCTCTGACCTTACCGCTAAGGTTCTGTGTTCGGACTTGAGTGATCATTTACCTATATTCATGCTGATCCATAAACAAATTCTGTCACCCAAAACGAAAGTCAGTAAGGTTCTCTCCCCAAGATACGTTCAAAATATCAATGAGAAAACGCTGCAGGCATTTAGAAGAAGTGTTGAAAGCACAAACTGGAGCAGTATATTCGACAAAACTTATGTAAATCAAGCATACGACACATTTATCGATGTTTTTACAAATATTTATGGTTCCTCATTTCCAATAAAATCAAAGCAAAATAAACGCGCACGGAAACCTTGAATTGCTGAAGACACTTACAAGCAATGCTTGTAAGAACTTTTCTATATAATGAATTTTTGAAATCCCTAAACCCGGACGTGCTTTCAAAATTTAAGACCGTGAGGAACCGCGTAAACACAGATTAGAGGCGTGTAAAACGAAGCCACTACAGCCATACTTTTTATTCCGAGTGTATGAGCCACCCTGACCTAAATTAAAGGAGACTTAACGATCTCTTAGGGGAAAATAAAAAAGACTAACTATAATAAAATGACATCTTGGAAACCCTGAGATGGGGAACGATAAAAAAACGGACGAACACAACAAAATCTCAAAATCGTTCCCCATTGATGTATCGCGAAAACAGTCGGAACTTTTGTTGTTGCCTGCAAATAATCTTCAGGATGGAATATCTCATCCCACGCGTATCACAGCATCATGTTCCCTTATGCTCGGCTTGTGTACCACAAATCACGAAAGCTCTGGTTTCCAAGATGTCAATTAATTACCAGCTCGCCTGCACTCTATCACTGCTTACAATTCTATAATAAAATATACACTTTAAATATCAATGGAATAGAAAAGTGTGGTTCTGCTCTTTCAGAGGCTTTTAATAATTATTTTGTGAACGTTGGGACAGGAACTCACTGCAGTGAAGCGGGAACTAATATAGCAAGAGTTTGCGAATCAATATTACATTATCCTGCCGATGAATGCGAAGTTTTTTCGGCGATGACTAATTTGCGTAACAACAACAGTTGTGATGTTGATAACGTAAATATTAAACCTGTGAAACTTGTAATAGATATCATTGCGCCTCGGTTAACACACATTAACAACTTTGCTTTATGTCAGGAATATTCTCCATAGGTATGCAGACCGCAAGTGTAACAGTATTGTTCAAGACAGGAGATAAATATTGCTTCGGGAACTATCGACCAATCTCCATTCTTCCCGTTTTCTCAGAATGGCTTAGAAAAAATTCTGCACTCGCGAATTACAAATTTTTCAAACAAGCATAAAATCTTAGCCGACTCTCAATTTGGGTTCAGTAAATTCAGATGAACTGAGTGTGCTCTCTTACACCAAATAGAGAAAATATTTGACAATTTAGAAAAAAAGTTGTCAACGGTTGGTATATTTTCAGATTTCAGTAACGCGTTCGACTCTCTCGACCATGGTATTATTTTAGATAAATTATATTCATACGGTTTTCGGGGAGTTTCTTTTTCACTGTTAAGGTCATATTTTCAAAGTCGTCGGCCATGTGTTTCAATAAACGGGCACATGTCCTCGTTGCTAAATATCAATTCCGGTGTTTTTCAGGAAAACATTTCAGGGCCACTTTATATATATATATATATATATATACGACTTTCTAACTACTGACCCTAATGTCGATTTTAAAATTCATGCAGACGATACGAGTATGGTTATTTCTGATAAAAAAAGGAACATCTTGTTGCCAGAACAAATACTGTTATATCCAAATTAAGGATTTGGTGCAAAAATAACTCCCTTCACAGAGCAAGGCTGTAATATTTGAACTACATTTATGAACTCAGTCAAACTTATCCCTTCATTGTAAATATGATTCCGACATTATTCAATGTGCTGAAAACTCTCGGTGAATTTTTCCTACAACATGTCCTGGACTGAGCATGTTAAACATGTGCGCATTAAACTTTCAACAACAGTGGGCATGAACAACAAATGCAGAACGACGTCTTACCTACCAGTATCAAACTTCAACTTTTTATATCGCTATTCTACCCTGTCTTATGCTACGCGCATCTAATATAGGGACCCACTGGCTCAACTAATTTAAATTTACTCCGTGGGCTGCAAAAAAAAACAAAGCCCTTCGTGCCATAGCCAATGTTCCTTCGACCTCCCCATCAATGCCCCTCTTGAACAACTTTCTTATAACCGATGTGTCAAAACTTTACAGTCAACGATTGAGCCTACTAATCGGCCGTAAAAGGTAAATCTGAAACATTTCTGAACCTCGCTGACCTTTATTAGCAAATTTCAACTCATCAAACCCTTGAAATAGATCTATGGCAAATACCAAAATCGCGTACTAACTTTGGTCATCAAAGAATTAAACATGCACTTCGTCACTTGTGAAATTAAATCGCATCGCTTAAAATTGAAATCATAGCACTAAATAAAAACAACATCGCTAACATTGTACAAAATGCACATTGTTTATTTGTTTGTTTGTCTATTTTGGTTATTTCTTTTTGCATTGTCTGCCATGAAGGGGTGCCGAGGGCTCGACAAGCTGTACACAAACAGTTTTTTCCCTCGGTATCCCCCATCATCATGTGTGATGGAAAATAAAAGTGATTTGATTTGATTTGACTTATACAGAAGAAGAAAAAAGAGAAAGTTGTGGTCATACCATAATTGCATAAAGTATCCCAAAACCTTAAAAGAGTGGGCTTGCACGCGGGGGTTAAGGTTGTTTTTTCAGCCCCTGTGAAGTTAGCTAGCTTGTGTAACAAGGTAAACTCCAATTCGAACACGACAGGCGGACGCAGCTGCCTGAAGAAGCGCAGAACCTGCTTCATTGAGTGTGTTGAAGAGGTCGTTTATTCCGTCCCATTATCGTGTGGGCGCCACTATGTGGGTAAGACGGGAAACTGCCAGATTGAACGTTTGAGGGAGCACCGATACAACGTAAATAAGGGGCATTCATAAAGTTCGTATTATCGGCACAAAGAATTGAAAAAAAATGGAACAAAACAGGCATCAACATGAGCGCGCTTCCCTGTAGTTTCCGCACAGTATAAACATTACATGCTATATTAGCTCGGAATGCCGCTAGGGAGTCAAAATAAAAATGGCACCGCCCATCGCTATCAAGCACATGCAGTGATCCGTTTTCTCCATTTGAAGGGAAGCAATGCCTAGGATATTTATTCCAATCTGGGAGCGCTGTTCGGGGACAACGCCCCAGTTTATGACACTTTGGTTGAATGGCGGAGACGCTTCCAGTGTGGCCAAATAAGAGGAAAGCATTTCAAGGACGGCGACGAAGTGATTGCTGAAGTGGAGCGATTTCTGAACCCTCAAAACGAGGAGTTCTATAACAATGGCCTCCGGCATGTGGTGCATCGCTAGAAAAAGTGGGTAATTTTTGGTAGCGAATATGTAGAGAAAGTCTCAACTCCTACTCGAGTTTGATTGCTGAATCTCTATTCCTTCGTGACAATAATACGAACTTTATGAATGCCCCTCGTAGCGTGGTATCAGGGCATCTCGGTGTGCACTGCCGAGATTGCGGCTGCATTCTACTCTTTGCTGGCTGTGCTGTACTAAACAAAAACAAAAACAAAATCACACGAGAAATGTTTGAGGCCAAAGAAATTGGCAGATTCGGGCTGCAGTGTGTCAGCACGCCCTCAGTATCTTTGTCGGACAAAGAATTACTGTTCCTCAACTAGGGATGACTAGTCTGAGATGGTGTGATGAGTGATGTCACAATTTTAGCCTTTTAACAATGTGTATTGGTATAACTTTCTTGTTTTTGTTGGTGCCGCTATATACATTGCGTGACAACGAAAATAAAGTTCAATTTTAAGTAGCGCTGTGTATGTGTCTTCCTTTCTGTCCCTTGTCCTTTTGCGCCTTTTAACTATTGCGGAAGACTCAACGGCCATGGCGGTACAAAGCTTTTGGTAACTTGGTAGCTCGTTCACCAGCGTACTCTATTCAGCGCCATTCAACGCAGACGTTCAACAGAAGACCCGCGGATCGGTTCTGTCGTCTGCTACGAAAGCGAAACTGCACTTAAAACTTTTGTACGGCCTTTTATTATCACTATATGGCACCGAGACGATAGAAACAGTCTCCGTGACTTAATATTGAGAAGACACAATGCTTACAACAAATTATTCACTTTTTTTATCACATTCTAAACTCGTGTCGATCCCGCACGAATATGTCCATTACAACGGCCCTGGCAAGGATTTGTTTGGAGGAGAGCGTCATGTTGTGGTGTCATCACGTACGGGGTTAACACAGGGTGAATTTTAAGTAAGTAGGGAGTTTTCGCAGATCGTTTTCGCCTTCCAGCAACGCCCTCTGCAACCCACTGCGATACCCCGAACTCAACGTTACTAGAACCACTCAGTTGGGAAACTGCCATAGAGTCCGCTTTAAAAAAAAGTGGCTCCGATCCGTACTCGAGAACCGAGCTAATGGCGATTGCAACGCCGCCATTTCTCCCCGCAGCGTCCACTCCGGGAACTGCAGGGCTGCACGTCGAGTCGGGCGAAAGGGCCAGTGGCGCCATCTCGCAGGGCCATCCCGCAGTAGCTATGTAAAGCAACTTTTATGGTTCAACTCGTCGCTAAAGGGTGGCGCAGTTATCGCATTTAGCTCGGTCTCGGTGGACGCCAGCGGCCCAGGTTCTAAGGGTGAGTTTCCCAACTGAGGGTTTTAGTAACGTTGCCCGAACTCTACAGTCAAGGCAATCGGCGCGCAGGCGCAGTAGCAACTTCTACGTTGCTGTGGGCTTAGCGGAGGGGGAAACGCGGTCTGCGAAAACTCCCTAATGTTTGTAAACCACGTCATAAGCTACTTCCCGATGCAAAGGATATAAAATCGATTCGCCCAACAAGGGGGCGCTTCGAAATTGCGATGGTAGCGCCACCGCAGTAAAGCACATGGTCGTGTCGCGTCGGTCGCGTTCGTAGCGTTGCATTGGCGTCGCAGGTGTTTCAAGCGTACGGTGAAGATTTAGAGAAGGATAGAAAGCGTGCGAGAATTATTTCTCACGGTGAGTCAAGAAACGATAGAGAAGCTTTAATAACACGCATCTTCCGCCGAGAATGCGGTTGATTTCCCCGCCAACGAGTCGGGTCCGCCTCGCAAGTATGGCCGTGCGGCGTCTACGAGATAACTTTAGAGGTGAGCGTCACTTGTTTAAATTTTGAGCTGTAATAACATTGTGCGTTCTCCTCTTAAAAGAAAGATTACTAATCACAATGAACCATTGTTTTCGTGAGTCCTGTGGGACGACGTCGGGGTACTATTTTTCGGTCGCTGAACCACCGGCAGACTACGTTCTCGCGCTAGAGGCTACGAGCGGGATAGCTTTTCGGGCTCGTCCACGTCGAAGAGATATTAACGTGTCGAGGATCGTGCGGGCATAGGCTGATAATTCTGGGATGAGATAAGACCACCGCGTACAGTTGCGACTACAGGTCCTCCCTGGGCTGGAGTCGCAGACCGGTGCGATCATTGTGCAATAGGGAACTAAAACGCCAGGGCACGACCTGAACAAAGTCCTCGTGGATTTATTGCCAGGTATTTTGTCCCACTTCACCGAGGCAGTAGGTTGCAGTTACTGGGACCTGCTCCTGCTGATTAATGGTACTTTTTCTACGAGTATGAACAATAATGTGCCGCGAGATTGTGTCAGAAAGAGGGGCAAAACAGTTGAAAACGAAAAGAAGCTAGCCTAGACTAAATCTCCTGCATAAATGTCTCCTATGCAGATGGCTGCACATAATTTTAGTTGAATTTTCATGACAATGTTCAGTTGGACGGATTTATAAAAACTTCATTTCTCTTTCAGGTTCAAGATGTCCAATCCACATGCAAGATTTTCAAATATTGGGTGGGGGCTTGATTTATACTTTGCTGTGTGGGACATTTTAGGAGGAAAATGTTGTGTAGCAAAGAAAACACCAGTGACACATGATAGGTTGTCATTATTAGAACAATTTTCATTTTCTGAAAAATAATCCATGCCTGTCAGTGTTTAATTGCTGCTTCACTGAATAAATTTTGTTTCGTAATATTTCTTGGACACATAAATTAATAAAGAAAACGTTGCATGTTTTCAAGCGTTTCCAGGAATGTAGCTTAATTTCTGGGTTATACACTTTTAAAAGTTGAAATTTTTGGCTGTGCGGACACTACGGGATTTTTCTTTTTTCAGTATTGCTGATTATGACGAGACGAGGCGGATTTTGTGAATGAAAGAGTATGTTAATGATGATTTATGTATATTATAGGCTTTTTGTGAGCTAAGAAAGCAGATATTTTTCAAGGTGTACCGTCTATGAGAAGATATTCGTGACGACTGAGGACCAGGTGCGGACTATGCACCGTGTGTTGACAATCTAAGCAAAATATTTTATTTTTCACCCCAAATTTGCTCCTGTGGACTGCAGTCTGGAAAATACAGTACAGCAGCATAATGCAACGCTTTCAGAAAAGTTTTGTTGACAGTGAAAAAGATTTTTATTGAGTTTTATCACAACCACGAGTAGGTAAACACACACAACCTTGTTACAATATAAAAATTCTTCCCACGCTCTTAACACGGTGACATTGGCGCAGACTCGAAGTATGCCCGGCAGGACACTTGGAGATGATGTACTCATCTCGAGAAGCAAGGACTGTCAAAGAAATTGTAGGGCCGAGGACCCCGACTATTTCAGGGACCTTGCACGGCAGATCAGCTGCTCATGATATTCCAAATCTCACGAAAGATGTCTCCCAGTTCGTGGGAAGGCAGTCATCACCTAAGCTTATCTATTTTTAGCCAAGTTATACTGAATCTTGGGGTACAAACTAAACCATAACATGTAACTCGAAGACAGAAGAGACTACAAAAGTTACCGACCAACTAACGATACTTTTAACTGGCTAAGAACCGGGCACATATAGAGAATGCAAATAGACGAGGAAAGGTCACCTGTATATTCGAGCGAGAGAGTGAAAATCAATTTAACTAATTATCTTTCACGAGCAATTACAGGTTGATATGTTCCCTGCAATTAGCCTTTATTCAACACCTCAGCTGGCATCTCGTCTAGTAACTTGGTGTGATCTCTGGTGTGATCAGCGGAAAATCGACACAAAATAATAAAAACTATTATTGTCCCTAACAAGTAAAAACGTAGTCAAGCTTTTCTTCTTTCTTTTTTTAAGGGGAGGGGGGGGGGGGGGGTCTGGTTGAGGCGATTTGGATGTGCATTCCTTGTGTGTGTTGTTTGGGAGGGGGATGCATGTGTATATTATAGGGTCGTACATGATGGCGATAAACAGCCCAAAAAATGGGGACAACGATTAAGAAACACACACGGCAGGACAATGCTGTACTCGTAACCCCCAAAAGCCCCTCCCCTAGCTACAAGACTGCTGACAAAGTAAGAACGGCAGGGCGTCTCTTGTGAACGGCCGCCCTCCAGCACGTCTTCGTCGCCCTTCGCTGCGATTCGGCTGTACGTGCACGCTCGAGGCTCGCGAGATAGAAGGCCTATCGAAGGTTGGAATCTAGTGCTAGAGGAACTGAAGCTCCTCCCTGCCGTACTCATTCTGTCAGTGATTATAGTTGAAATATTCGTGCCAAAGGGATCCAACACAGCACAGCGGTCGAGGCCCCGTCAGACATCTCGAGGGAAGGGACAGACGCGCACGTAAATCAAATATTCCGTCACGCAGGCACTGTCAACGGACTTTCCCGCGTTCGGTAGTCATGCTGTTATTGTTCTGACACCAATTCCATTTCGTTTTCCCGGCGTATTTAGTAAAAATGATCTTCCAACGAACGAGAAACTTACTGCCGTGGTTCTGGCTTGGCGCCGTTCGCGTCTCTTACGGCTTTTCAGGGAAGCGGTAGAATTTTAAGGACTGACTACAACAATATCGGAGGTCGTTACTGCAATCAAGAACGAAATATCTCTGCTAGCCGGGCTTTTATATCTTCTTTATCGCAATTATTATTATTGACTAGCGTACCCGACAGCCTACGGCGGAGAAGCGAGGCGAAAAACAACGAGCCACTCGGATTGGGGCGTCCCGCCAGGGGCTGGAATGGCGCTGTGGGCAGCGGCGAAACTTGAGCGCTACCATAGATATATCCGGTAGTTGCGCAATCGTTTATTGGGCAGACAAGAATTATTACGTGATTGGCCTCCATCCAGCCTGATCCAGCAAGCCCTTACATTGGGTTAAACGAGGTAGTGTAGTTACCGCGTAGCCTCCACCTTGCATCGGGGACGGCCGCTCCTTGGAAGACGGTGTAGGTGGCGGTTCGATCCGCAGCTCCGTTAGGGTGCCTCCATCGGCCGGCAGATAGAGGCACCCTAATACCCCTGTCAGACGGGCACCTCAAATGACATTTACCCCAAATGACATTCAGTGTAAATGTCATTTAGGCAGTGTCACACGGCAACTCAAATGACATTTGACTTAAATGACATTCGAGCTCAACTGAGTTCTCCCAAACTCATTTACGGCTCGTAAATGTGTAGTCTCGTTAACAGCGGTCAGCACAAGTTCCGCGAATTGAAATAAAACATTATAATTAATATAAATACAATTGAAAACAATGCTTGTAGCAATTATTTTTAGAAAAAAATGCTTATAACGTGTATATCTCGCACGCCTTTTGCGATATATTTGTTCAATATACTCGCGGCCTCAGTTGCGCGTCAGGAACGCGATCCGACGTTCCGGCAGTTCCGGATACATCGCACTACGATCATTGTCGTCAGCAGGCTCCATCGCTACAGGGTCACGGTCTTCGCTTGAATCGATCGCAGACGTAAACGTCAACGAGGTATACCAATCCGGCGAAGAACGAAAGAGCGCGAGGAACAACGGCGAGCAAGATGCACGGAGTTCCGAATGCAGACGAGCCAAGCGGCGGAACGGCTACGGCTACGGATTACTTGGGATTGCTGACGTCGTGTCATAGTTGCCACAAAACACCTTGTCTCCGTCAAAACGTGTACTTAGTTTTCATCACCGTGTTTGAATTTTATGGTCTGAGAATTCATTACATTTTATTTACTTAGTAAACAATAAAATAAACACTAGTTTGCCGGGTTAACAACAGACCGCTATCGTGATAGACATCACCTAAATGACATTTGAGTTGCCAGTCTGACACGACACGACTTAAATGTCATTTGAAAATCCTAAAGGCCTTTAGCGTAAATGACATTCAAGGTGCCCGTCTGACAGGGGTATAACACGCTTTAGAACTAATATAAATACCTCAAAAACAGTTATTTGTTTCCAGTGAACTTCCAAAGACATGGTTTGTGTTCGTAGGTGAATAAAAATGAGAAACTAGCAGACGCCAGTGTAGTCGACACAACGAGGTAGAGGGGCTTAAGCGCGAGACACATGGACGGCAGAATTGTCCGATCCGACGTCCGATCCGACAGTCCGAACGCCGCTCCGAATTGCCGCACGCGACAGTTTGAGACACACGCTTCCGACCTTGCATGCGACACGACGATCCTTTCGGCTCCGCCCAGGAGATCCAAGCTCTCCAGCGGAGGTCCGCATTCATAGATCTCTGGTCCCAGATTGACTGTTCAGCTCGCACGAGCGAAGTTAGGAGCTCGTTCTCGGTAGCGCGTGCATTCTTTGCCAGGGCCATCTTTTTCGAATGGGTCAGCGGGATCCACCGTCCGGCTTCCCGTCGCCCGTCCCGTTTTCTTGTACGTCCCGCCAGACCCAGTACGTCATCATGACGTTCGCGCTAGCGGAGCTCTCATTGGCTGGACGCTTCCGACAGTCCGTCCGCCATGCGAAACTATCTGGCACGTTAGACGCACGTCGGATCGCCGATCCGACGTCTGAAGCGACCAAATTTTTCGGATCAGGCAGTCGTACTGACGGATCGGACGTCGGATCTGATGGACTTTTCGCGCATGTGTCTCGCGCTTTAGAGCGATAAACCGGGGTTCCGGTCTGCACTCGAAAGTGACCCCCACAAGGCGGCTGCAATTGTACGCAAACTTGACCACTCGTCACGTGACCAAACCAAATACGTGACGTCACAGGAAAGATGGCAGCGCCCAGGCAGCGGCTGGCCCCTGCTGGGCCGGAGCATTGGCAGGAGCTTGTCGGATACTTTGTTCGTTGTCGTTCGTCTCGGCGAGTTGATTTCAGACGCGGAAGTCGTCATTTGAGGCCGGTCTAAGCGACTTCAGAGTTCAGCGTGGTGTCTGACGTAGGTATAACGTGAAAATACGGAGAAACGGTGTGCATTTCGCTGGTGACCGACGGGGATATTGCCACGAATGAGACAGTCGGCCCTACGTTGCTCGGACCTCGGATAGATTCGGATACCGCTAGGATAAGTTTTAAGGCGACGTTTCTGTGCTCTCGTTGACCATCGGGATCTTCGAGGTCTGCAGTGAAGCGTGTGCAATATATTTGGATACACAGTTTAGCGACGGAAATTGCGTGAGTCGTGCTTGGCAGTGTGCAATCGTGGTGCCGCTTCGTTCTAATGACCGAAGGTTCATTTTGGTTGTGCGGTACACCGGAGAGCTGCCTTGAAGCTTGTAGTTCACGTGCCGTGCTAAATGATACTGTGCTGCTTCCCAAATTGTTCCGGCGTAGACGTGCACTTTCAAGGAGCACAGGTGCGCGGCGCACCGAAGAGCTGCCTTCAAGCTGGTAGTTCCTGTGCCGTGCTTTAGAAGTTTAGGTGATGCTGTGCTGCTTCCTAAATCGTTCTGCCGCAGACGTGCACGGAGCACAGGTGTTGCAGTTGGTATTGATTCCGTTGGTCTGTCGCACGTTTCGTCGACACAAAAGTTTCATCAACACTCGTTGCGCGAATCGCAAGCTGTACGGACATTTCATCGCGCGTGTAACCTACCCAGTCCATCTGTTCACGCCGCTTTGCGACGACAGTCTGCAGCGGGTCATTACCAGAAAAGTGGTCCCACATACATTTCAGTTCAGCTCATCCACGGCAGTCACCAAACCCCGAAGGAAAGGAATTAGTGAATTAAGGTTCTGCTTTTAGCTCACTATTTTTGTTAAAATAATGTGGAAGGACAGAACATGGAAGAGAACGAGTATGTGTATGTCAGATAAAGCACGTGGCAAGGTAAGTAGGTTGCAACTCAACAACGGTATACAGAATCCCTTGTCTCGTGTAAACGTATACGTGGGGCATACGGGGTGATGCTTGAATGAAAGACCGAGGGAAAACGCCGTGTCATTATTATCAACCCCCTCGGATAATCTCGCAGCGCACCGTAGCAGATGTCAATGTGCACCCTACTTTGACTACTCCGTTATCTTAACAAGCAATCGAAACAAGAAAACAACAGAGATAACGGGCGCGTCATTTCTATATCTGAGGGTGACGAAGGCACTTGGGTCAGCTTCCGTCGGTAAACTTGGTCGATTCCGAGTTGTGATATTTGCAATTGTTAAGGGCTTTAAAAGTAACAAGAGATTGAGGTAAAGTTTAGATTATATGTTATATTATTGAGGTACGCATGTCTTTTTTGGAAATAAAGCAAGTTGAATGTAGCGCTCCGTGGTGCGCGTCCCTCCTCTACTAGTCTTTCGTGTTTTTACGCTTTCAATTCCCTGAAATATAGTCAAATATAATTAAAAGAAAAACGACGAGGCGACACATCTGTTTTGTGGTGCCCGTGTTATGTCTTCAATTTTTATATTTTATTAGTAGAATGAATTCTTCATGCACTGATAATTTGTGGGGCTAAAGAAAGCCTCGCTTGTGGATTAGAAACGTTCTCTGCTATTGCAGAGTTTGAAAAAAAGCGCCCGTTGTGGCCGCCTGTGATCTTACGTGCCGCCACTTGACGGCTATTGCGCCAGTCAGGCACATTTGTTTTTTAGCCGACGATAGCTCGCTCTAGGTGGGGATTTGAAGTTTTATTTTTATTTTCAAGTTTTTACTCAGGTTAGCTTGTTCAGTAAAGTTTTTATACTTCTAACGCACGTCCCTAGGCCGCCTCCGTACAAAATATTACCTCAATACGTTCACAAACCATATTATCTGGTCTCTTCAAACACCATCGATCCCTTTGCCTCTCTCTGTACTTTACAGAAAAAGCCTGCTTTCTTTATAACTTATTTTCTCATGGAAGCTCTACTATTTTTCATGATTCCAGTCAACAGACGAATGACTCATACAAAGTACAATCAAAGACTGCCACAAAAGCACCCAGTTGTCTTCGGGCGTGGGAATTAGCATGACAGATTTATGCAAGATAGTGCACACTGGTGTCCAAGGGATTGACGGCATGCTAGTAAGAAGAACAAGTATTAATTAAAACACGAAAAAAACTTAACAGTGCATTATAACCCCAGTAGCACAAACGTGCGGGCCGGCTCTGGGGCGGCCTCGGCGTTTGCCGACATTTTCAGGCGCAGCCGGAACTGGGCCGGAAACGTTTTGCAACATCAATCGGCTACGGGCCGTGTGCGGAGTTTTGCGGCTCTGCCGCAAATGCCGTAGCTGGGCCGGAGCCTTCCCAATAGCACAACCGTGCAGGCCGCCTCTGGGACGGCCTCGCCCTTTTTTGGCTTTTTCAGGGGCAGCCGGCACCGGGCCAGAGCCGTTTTGCAACACCGAAGGGTTACGGGCCGCGCTGCACTGTCCGCACGTTTCGCTACAAAGGCCCGTTACGAAAACCAAAGAAGGGAGACCGATATCGGTCTCTTTCTCTGGTTTCCGTAGAGCGTTATTGTAGTGAAACGTGCGGCGTGCGGTAATTTCGCTGACCTGCGTCCCTCTGTGGTATGATCTAAAGAAAGGCATTACGCGCAGAAACTTTGAATAAACATTTTGTTTATTAGTGGCTAGCTTATCACATGAAGAGTCGTACCAAAAAAAAACTAATTTAGTGTTCCTTCTTGAGGCTCAACATGTTTTAACATATCCAGTTACGTAATTTCCAGGCTACAGCGTAGTTCTTTCTTTTTTAAATTCCTTTGGTCGGTGCGTCAGTTCCACGAGGTGCTCTGCTTTCCACTGTTGCTCTTACCGCCTTTCGTCGTTTCTCCCGGCCGCCTTCTTTGTCGGATGCTCCTGACAAAAATTTTCCGATACGTTGTGCGATCCGTGTGCCGTCAGTGTGGAGGGAAAGCGTTTAAAGGGGCCCTGCGATCATATTTAAGCGTATGCCTTTTTTGCGGTTTCCACGTCTCTTGGGGTTCGGGAAAGCCAGCGGGCATGGAGAGAGTAACTAAATATCAGTGCCTCATATTTAAACCGGACGACGCGGAAACCTCCTCCGCCCACGAGGGCGACCCACGTTGCCGAAAGCGTGCGAAATGTGACGTCTTTGGTCCTCGGCTTACTACTGGTCAGAGCCGCTAAAAGCTTTTTTTTAGTCGAGATACAAAATATAAGTGTCGCGAACCGTTTCAATTATGTATGAAACTAGTTTTTGTTCAGTATCTAAGATCAGAAAAGAAACAAATGCAGTTCGTAAAGTACGGAAACAAGAAATGATCCGTCGACGTACCCGCCACCAAGTGGCGGAAAAAACGGCGCATACTAGAAAGGGCTAGTGGGATGAGGCTCCGACGAACGGCGAGCGTAGAAAAATCCCGGGTGTACGTGGCGGCGCTGCGATGGTATACCGGCTCAAGCATCCGACCGCTTCGGAGCGTTCCGAAGGCCCTCTGCGCGGGCTTGGTTGGCGATTTGACCATTTGGCGGTATGGCAGCGCGAAGTGGCTCCCGTTCTGAACTGATCTTTACTCCGTGTTTGCTGTCGTTTGTGGCCAATAAAGTGTTATGCCGAATTAGTCTTCAATCGCGCAGCAAATGCAATGCGAGCCGCCCTGGCCGCCCGCTTCATACAGCCTATCCAAAACATGCTTTAGTGGCGCCCTCTCGAGCCGTCAACACGGAGTGCGGCAGCCGTGAACGCTCGAAGAGCCCACTACCCTTCCTCTAGTTCACGGCCGCTCAAGCCAGGACCTACGACGTCATGAAGGATGTTATTTTTTGCTTGTTTTTGTAATTCTAATTTGCCTATAACTTTTAAAATAAAGCGAAATTTGAGAAAAGAAAAGTTTCATGAAGCAAATTAAAAACCAGTAAAAAAGTCATTGCAGGGCCCCTTTAAGCAGTACATCTGAAACACAAAGATACAGCGTGTACACCGCAGTTGTGATATACCAAGTCATTATGAGCATACAGTCTCTAGCCACATAACGGTCCCATTTGACAAGGTAGTTTCAGGTGGTGGTGTTGAAGAATTAACCTTTGTTGCAATCTCCCTCAAATTAAAGTGCATATGGCCATTGTGGGCCCAACACCGCTGAAGAAACTGCCTTGTCGGAAGTTCTTTTTTCATATCGCGTTAGGCTGTGCCTTACAGCTGTACATATATATAACAACAGGATGATTTATATATGTTGCTACTATAGTGAGTACTGCTTGATTAATGAGTCTGTGCGAAATAATAAAAAAAACCGCGGAGGACGTGGACACAACCTTTCCATTATCTACAAACTACTCTGCTGTCTCAGTGAAAGAACAATGTTTTTTTTTTTCTGCTTGTTGTTCTTATCTTTTCGTGCAAATAATTATTAATATAATCAGAAGAACTTCACGTCAAGCGCAATGAATGAACTTCGGAGTAGGACTGGTTTGGTTACCATGATGATGGATGACGATGAGAACACGCACGGCTGATGCGCTTCTTTATTGCGCTGAATGAAAATGCAGCCTTCCACTAAGAAAAACTATCTGAACTTTTCCGAAACACCATCATGATTTGAGTCTTACTCATGCCAATGAAATTTGTATTATTTCGGGATATGAGAGAAAACAGGTTTACCTCACATGCATCCATAGAGAGCCAGAGATTCAAAGCACTTTTTTGGTGCTCGTGCCTTTGAGAGTGTACAGTAACATCACCTCATTTGAGAGGAGTCGTTTTGTCATTATGACTACAGCATCTTTTGAACGTCTCGCCTCCAAGGCGTTCAAGGTAGGAGACCTGCAAGTTGAACCAGAACTGATAACAAAAAAATCCCGGAACAAAGTATTCTACGAACGCGATCCATCTCAAAAGAAAGTTCGTGGTCCACGCGTGGACTACAGGAAACAATTTCAACGTTACGGCCGCAACAACGGAGGCGAAGGGCGATAGGTGGGGCGCACGCAAGCTATTTGAGTCATTCATCCGCGGGGATGCGTCAGGGTGCAACAAGAACCGTGGCCTCCTCCTGGAAGCATACATGAACATTCCCGATAGGTAGGGCTGCGTTGACCGAAACTTTCTCATTTTTCGGTATGCACGGATGATGCCGTCCGTATGGGAAGCGAAACATTTATTAAAGTTGTTATTTCTGTTAGGTGAAATTGGTGTCCTTATTTTAATGAAAGCACATTAATATGAAGAGAAACAAGCGATAGGCAAAAGAACCACGCTAAATAAAGAAATTGTGGTACTGTTTGCGTAAATGTGTTTCAGCAGGATAGAATGGGTATGTATAGTATGCGAGAGTCCGCCCAGTGGGAATGATTATATATCCTTGCCACAACGGAAGAAGTATGTATTGCAAATGTTATCTTGGAAATTTTGACGAAAGCTGGCAGAGAAAATGCCTTTCAGTGTAATGTCGAAGTTGCATGTTTTGCTTACCATTTCCTTTCGAAATTCAGGGCGCCCAAGTTAGGCTCCAGTGCAGCCACATCTTTTTCTGATGTCAGTGGGAAAACAGGCAGCTGAGTCTCTAGTGTAGTTTCTGGACAGAGGCCATTCAGCTGTTGTTCTGGCCGTTGCACACGTCCCTCCAAGCTTTTCACGGTATTTTTTACTTCGACCATAAGGGTGAGAATCTTTTTAAAGAGAGCTGCGAAAAGACAATGTGGAGCTATGATTAGTGCATCGAAGAGGTTAGTCCGCGATGCAAATGAATGCAACCTTAGGTTCAGGATATCCTTTGAATTTATGTTGCACGATATCACATGTAAGGAACAAAATGTTCGGTTTACTTACCACTCATCACGCTGGTTAACTTCTGGTGCTTGAGTACAGGCTCGTGCTGCTGTGTTGATGGTAGCGGACGAAACGACGTCAAAGGGCTGACTGCAGACCCTACCGCTCTTTGCTCCAGCAAGCAGAGAGGGCACAGATTGGACAGCTGGAGTGAGCGAAGGTCTGCAATGGTAACGACATAAAAACAGAATGTAGAAAATTACCCCAGTGGAGTCTCAAGAAAAGGCGAAATCGTCAGTGCGGTACATTACGGGCTGAGGGTTATGAAAGTCCGAGGTTTCTCAAGGTCGCTGTCAAGCTCACTTGCATCAACTGTTGACTCAGGGTCTATTGTAGACGTGTCCAGAGAGCGAGTAACTTTCTCATATGCTTCTTCATAGGACGCTGAAACCAAACATTCGCGTTTTAAAAAGCAGGTATTAGAGTAGTTTCATTTCGAATGTGTTTTTCCGTTTTAAACTTACATGCATATCCCAAGACACGTATGGGAAACTTGCGCCATGGTCCTAGGTAGGGAATTACTTTTGATCATAAACTCCCGTCTTCCACTTGTGACATTTGTCGGCCAGTAGCACTTCGTCAGCTCTTCGGTCAACCAGGAAAGCGGCACAGAGCTGGTCGCTTCTTCTCCCAAGAACTCCACAATTGCCAACCATTGGCCTGGTTTTGGATTCATGGCTGGCAAGCCTGCATGAGGAAAAAATAAAGGTGAACCTTGAGTGAATGCATATGTTCTGTTCACCTATAACCTGGAAGGAAACCAAAGCCTTCAAGTGCGGCCATTTAGGTTTGGTGGAAGCATTTGGAAAGCCTAAATGGTCACGCTCAGTGTTGCACTTCAGTCATCTTTGCATTTTTAAATTTTGCACGGCATATACCAGTGGTTTGCACGGCACATACCACACCTACTTCTGCTCGGAATGCCCCTCGCGGTCGCTGCAGGAAAAATATCCAGTTGCTCGAAAATTATATTTGTCTACGCGACCGGTTGGGAATTCGAAGTCTCTATCTGCTAAGGCTATCAAAATTCAACCGACGCTTTCTCTGAAAGAGGCTTCGCTCTTATGCCTTTCGATATTGCCACTGTTTCGGGTACACGCAAGGACAACGGTACGTGCAAGGTATACGCTTTAGGTGAGGAAACTGCGTGGCTAAATGTGCGGCGAGATCAACGGATAACGTTCGGTTGACGAGTATCTGAAAGGCTCATCATCCTGCAGCCACCGTGCCCACGGCTGACAATGTCAGCCATCGAACGGCGCGACTGCGTGAAAAGAGCAAAAAAAAAAAAAAATCCCAAGAGCATGGGAGAAGTGTCCCGGGATGACTCCAGCTCGACGAGTCATCTGCCGGCGTCGCTTAAAACCAAAGCGACGAGCCAACTTTCATCTGGTAGCCGCGAAAAGCACACAGTCCACACCTTCAAATCATTAGCTAACACCGTGAAGAGGACAGATCTCGCTTTTTGGACCCCGATGGGCAGGAATATGCTTTCATTCGTTATGCTACACCAATCATAGCTTTGCTTTCAGGCTCCGGCCGCCGGCTCAATCAGCTATTTCATAGCACTGGCGGGCACTGACATCAACTTCCAAACAAACAAGAAGCAAACAACACCAACTTTGCGCCGGCGCGGGCTCCAGAGCGCTCGAATGTATTCCGTTTGAGTGAACCTGGCGGCCTGGCAACAAAGCGACGAATCGCTGAAAACATGCAGTCTTCCCCTTCTAACCGACACATATCGACGTAAGGCAAGCGCCCGGAACAAACTACGAAAAGAAATGCAGGTTAATTGAAGGAAGCGCTGTACTTACCTGTTGCCGTTATCCTTAGGCGCCCGTTCCTCCTCGTCCCCACCTTTGCACTTTTGCAGAAGTTCGCGATGGGCGTCGCCGGGCACACGGATTTGGCGCGAAGTGCAGAAATGAACCGTTTGCGCATGTCCGTTGCAGCGGCTTGCCAGAATCTTCCAGCTCATGCCCGGAAAGGGCGAGGGAGCGCGAGACAGAGGAGGAAAAGGTCACGTGTCTCGTCCGGCAGAAAGCGGGAGTTTACGGCAACGAAAGACCGACTTTTTTTTTGTTGTTGTTGTTTTACTCACGACGCCACGCTCTCAGGCCGGCGTATTGCGGCTGGAATCCGGCAATTTGCGCGCCGATATTGACCGGCCCAGTCCCAGAATGCGCCGTGCAAACCCCAGATTCTCCCGGAGCTCTGTGCTATTGGGGCGGCGGTTGCCCTTTTCCAAGTTACGGTTATACGAAGTAAAGGCAGCCCACACTTTTGAAAAAAGTCTATTGAAGAGACCGAAAGGGATGGTAGTCAACATTTTTCAACAAGACTGCTTTCGGGCAAGGAATGAACACCTATATGAATCATCTTGTACAGGTAACTAGAACAAGTAAATAATTGACCGACTAATATAATGCACTCTTGACGAAAAAAGCAGTGCTGCCATAAAACCTACGAAAGAGAAAAATGTGCAGTTAATCGATGCGTACACCAAAACGGTTGTTTTTATAGCGAGTCGAATAGCATTGAAGCAGGTGCCTGCAACGATTTATTCATCCCCACTCACTAAAAAACGTCATCCTCGCAGCTGAAAATAAGTGTGCAATTCGCACTCACAAGAAAAGGAAGAAAATCGATCGAATGTAGAATTGTCGATTAGCATAAAAGGTAAAGATCGCAGGAGCTTCCTCCCTAAAAGTTCTATGGTTATTCGGTGACGCATGGCTGAAACAACTTCCCCTAGGCCCTCACGCGACGTATACTTTTCGCTTCGATTCTCAGACGTTCAAACGAAGCTAGAAAAATGATACTATATTATGCTAGGAGTTATATCGTAAAATTGTTCACAAGTACAAAACGTAAAGATCGCAGGAGCTTCCTCGCTAAAAGTTGGCGATGATTTTGCAGTTACCTCAGGGGCGGATCCAGACCTCCATTTTAGGGGGGGGCGGTTCCTCGGTGTAAAACGGGGGGGGGGGGGGGGGGGGGGGGGGGGGGGAGTGTTTATATTTTTTGTGGAGTTATCGTTTTTACTAAACTCTGATAACATAATATAGATCTTGAGAGCTTTTGTATCGGTTTTCCTGTCGGGGATGAACTCTTTGAATTAAAATCTTTCGGGTGACCACGCTAGAGGTAAGTATCTAGAAAATTGTGGTGGCACTATCCTTTCTGAACACCATAACGCAAGGAATTTTGTAGTTCATAGGAAACGGGATTACTCCATTCGCGTGGCAGCGCGCTAGAAATAGAAAAAGAAGTTTAACTACTGGGGATGAATGTTTGGTGCTATAGCGGCTGTGACAATTGCAGACAGTGAATATTTATATATTCTCGTTACACCCGCAGAGCATGTACGGACAGCCAACCTTTGCCAACTATACGGAGGAAGCTCATGCAGCTAATGACAATGCGAAAAACGTTTTAATCTAAAACTCGGCTGTTCTTTGAGATTAAGCTTGGCATAGTAGTTAGAACTTTATATTCAGTGCCAAAATGCAGAACGTGGTTTTAAAACATACTTTTCATTGTCGCCGGTTGCTTCAATAAAGCGAGTACGTTGCAAACAAGCGACAAAAATGGCCCGGCGGCTTCGACGCTGCTCGCGGCGTCAAAACACTGTTGACGCAGCGAGCGAAACGAACGCTGCCAGGCAAGTTCGTCGGTTGTTCGCCGTATATTTGGAATGTCCAGAGCGCAGCACATGCGGCATTGCCAACCCAAACTCGTGTTTTCACGTGTTCTGGATGCAACTCGAGAGAACGAAAGCGAATAATTGTTGAATATTTTTGAAAGCATGTTGCAGTTCGGCAACTATAACTTTTAAACTTAGACAAGACCTTAAACCAGCAATGGATCCTTCCAAATTATATTCAATTGCACTTCGTCTGGATATTTTCTGTATGAAAGGAACACTCACTTGTTTCTGGGTAGTTAGCTCATTCGTCAGGGTCGAGAGGACAGGTGCAGAGATATGATGGGGCAGAGCGGTTGTCCGGTCGGCGAATCTCAACTGGGCTAAAGGCCGATCACGACTGCAGCATGGATGTTTGGGAGTCGGTGTTCACTCGAACGGGCACAGGCACTGTCTATTTAATTTATGTATAGTCGCATCTTTGAAAGGGCTCGTTTTCCCCAAGTCCCTAGGTAGGGAATTCGAAGCCGCAGTTGCAAACCAGCAAGCCCCGCCTCTGTTCCGTTCGACACACACATATTCGCTCCTGCAAAGCCGCGCGAAAGCTCTGCCGTCAATCCACAGAAGCCGCGTTTAACTCGAAAAGTAAAGACGGCGCCAAGGGGAGACAAGGGGTAGCGGGCGCCTTTCCTAAGATATGTCCCGCCACCCTAAGTTGAAACGGCATTGTATACAAATAAATGCCTACGGCGTCGGCTTGAGGACCCCGTGTAAGCAGCCTCCAGCCTTTAGAGTGCTCGTACCGTTTATCTTTCTTTTATTAGCTTCCCGCCACGAGAAGTCGTACCGCAGGCAGTATGAAGCCCATTAGAGGAAACATCTCCCCCTTCTGGCGCTCGTCGGCTTCTTTCTGTATTCCGCGCTGCGGCGCTGATCCTCAGTGAGGGATGGAGGCGAGGACGAAAGCGGGCTTATGTTTAAGCCAAGGTCGTGGGGAAGTCCGGAGCGTCTTCAGGAGAAGCCCAGACCCAGACTACACTGTACCCAGAGCATTTGCTTCCTCTCTCAGTTGAGAAGAAAAGCAATTGGTCACCTGGTTGTACAAGCTGCATCCACCCCCCCCCCCCCCCCTGGAACGTCTCCTCCTGGTACGTCCCCTCCGCACTTCCCTTGGCAATGAGCACACCGTGCCAATAAGATACCTTTAGTTAGCCCGTGGGCGACAGCATCTCAAAGCAAGCCAAAAAAGACATGCCAAAAGACAAGCCCAGAACCACGAAGAAACCATCAAACGAAAAGTGATGAAAAGTTTGGGAGCTTTCAGGGCACAAATTTTTCGCAGACAACCTCCAAAGAGAGAGAGGGAGACAGAGAGAGAGGGAGAGAGAAAGATATGTTGAAGGTATTTTCCCCCCGTGCTCGACGTGCTGGCCTTGTTTGGAAGTGTGCCTGCAGTCGAGGACCCTGATATTTGGTGCGCCTCCCCACTGTCTCTCCACTTCGAAACTCCTGGCGCCGTCCCTGTCGGGAAGACGTACCGTGACCCTGACGGAGATAAACCCCACTTTGGAAGCGCCCAGCAGGCGCGTCCACCACCGCTGTTTTCATCTTTTGTCCCTCGCGTCGATTGCTTACGTTTTTTCTTCGAGCTGACGAAGAACCCCGGGGGGGGGGGGGGGGGGGGGCTTGCCTGGCGAGGCGTTTGGGGGGGGGGGGGGGCGATCGCCCCCACCGCCCCCCCCCCCCCCTTGGATCCGCCACTGAGTTACCTAGGCCTCAAACGAATTCCCCTAGGCCCTACGTCCGGCGCATACATTTCGCGTCATTCTCAGACATTCCAACGTTCAAACAAAGCTAAGATAATGCGAAAATTTCATGCTAAAAGCACTCAAAGTTCTATCGATCCTCGAACACATCCGGGAATCCGAGCACCGGTACGGCGATACCATAGAGTTATTACAATGTACGCTAGAGGTTCAACTGGCGCTAGTGTGCTGTTGCAAATTGAAGCAGACAGCAAGCAGTCGGAAATTGACTTCCGGTAATGCATTTCTATGGAAAAAAGCGAGTGCATTTCCTCTCTGCGCTCGATTATAAGAGCAAATATCACGAATAATTCGTGATATTTGCTCCGTAGCTAGGCACTTTGGAACATTTCCCAGTCACGCAGACAAAATAATTGGTCAGTTACGGCGTTTTTATTTTAAAATCTTGACATGAAAAACGGTGCTAAAACCACTTCGTACATGCATTTATGTGCATTGTCGGACACTGTTAGCGCGAACACGGCGTCGAAGCTTTCCAGCATGGGTGATATACGTGCCAAACGAACGAAGGACATATGGAAAACCAAGAGAGACGACAGGAACTACGAAGTAACACTGGATAAGTAACTCCTTGTGCTTGCAGACCATCAAAATAAATTGAAAGTCACGTAATATAGTCAGATTTACAATAAATAAGTACTGCTTTATTCTTTCTGCTCATGAATATGTGCGAAGATGCTTAATTGTTCTGGCTTCAAATCATCACCCGCACGCTCCAAATCTTTGCAAATAGGGAGAAGCCAGGGAACAGGTGCCCGATAAAAACTGCCCGACAAAGGAAATAATAAGAAAACACACCTTTAATAGTTCACGTACTTTATCCTTTACGTTTCGAACGTTTTTTTAACCACTCGTAAAGATGCACGACGGGGTCATTTTCATATAGTGACAGAACGGGCATATTCGCAATATATAAGCACCAGCGGAATGCTGGCAAACTTTGAACACACTCTTCGTTCTTTTCGATCGTTATTTTGCTTAGAATCGTCGCTCGTTTCTATATACCTGCCATGGAACAGAGGTTGGGGCCTGAAATATAGCCAAGTTTAACATCGTTCAGTGGTAAAGAAAAAATGCTGTAACTCAAGCAATTACACTTCCACAATATTAATAAAGGTACATACTACCGGTACAACCGAAATAACAAAAGTTATTCGTGTTATTTTCCGGCGAAGAGAAAATATTCACGCGCTTTTTCCCATAGGAATACACAGGAAGACTGGAAATGTAGACTGCATGCTGTCTGCTTCAATTTGCAACCGGAAGTCCCAGTAGACACTAGCGCCAGCTGAGCCTCTAGCGTGTATTTGTAATAACTCTATGGGCGATACGGCTGATGCTGTCTCATAGGTGTTAATATCCAGATGATCCAGGGCGATCTTGCGGAAAAAGGGTATAAAGTCCTCATTCCTTCATATTCCGCGTCAGCGAGCACGATGAAGACCGAAGTTCGTCGCCAAGCAGCGGCACATTACGACTACCGCGCACCGAACAAACTCGCATCCGCCAGCTCTGGGCGCTACCATCTTACCGGTGACGTCACGGCTCTTGTGAGGTCACGTGACGAGTGGTCACTTTTGCGTACAAGATGGCGGCAACCGGGGGGGTGCCACTTCCGAAGTTCCGGTTTATCACTCTGAGCCCCTCTACCTCGTTGAGTCGACAGCTGCGAATCGGCCGGAGCTGGTCGGAGCCAAGCTGGCCAAGCCGGAGCCATAGCCGGAACGACGGTGCTGCAAGCGCCAGCGCCACCCGCGGCCGTCTTCCAACGCTGTGCCGCTTCTCCGGTTTCGTTCGTTACACTACCCCTTTAAAGGGATACTACAACGAAATTTCGGCGCTCATTTTTTGGTCTATATGTGTTCAAAGGAGCAGTATCACATCAAACATACCAATATCTTGTTAAAAATGTCTCGAAAAAGGAATTTTAAAACGAATTAAACGATTAGCAAAGAGCACCTGGTTGATGTCGCGTCTAGGAACCTTGACAGCTAGTGACGGAGATTGTCTCGCCTCCGGCCACGACGAGAGAAGAGGGGAAGGAGGAACTCCCCTCCTCCCGAGAATGCCTTTTGTGTGTCGCAGAAGTCGCTATTGTCCCCCTACAAGATTATAGAAAATTAACCCGTCACTCAAAATTCGTACAAAAGTAGCGGCTTCGGTGGCTGGTACGACTAGGCCATCCTCTCGACGTCAGCCTCGCCGCAGCTTTGCTCGTCCCGAGACGACCTACGTCACGATTGCGTTGGATGTCACGTGGTCTCCGCTGGGCCTTCTCCGAGCGCTTGCCAGAGTGGGCCGTTTACATAGAGTTATTACAATACACGCTAGAGGCTCAGCTGGCGCTAGTGTCTACGGGACTTCCGGTTGCAAATTGAAGCAGACAGCATGCAGTCTACTTTTCCAGTCTTCCTGTGTATTCCGCGTGAATTTTGTCTCTTCGGCGGAAAATAACACGAATAACTTTTGTTATTTCGGTTGTACCGGATAGTATGTACCTTTATTAATATTGTGGAAGTGTAATTGCTTTTGTTAAAGCATTTTTTCTTTACCACTGAACGATGTTAAACTTCGCTCTATTTCAGGCCAAAACCTCTGTTTCAAGGAAGGTATGTGAAAACGAGCGACGATTCTAAGCAAAATAAATATCGAAAGGAATGTAGAGTGTGTTCAAAGTTCGCCAGCATTCCGCTGG